>PVIH01004127.1:0-22088 GCA_004025045.1 Sigmodon hispidus
TGTGGTCATCAATGATTTCAAATTCACCAATGTAACCATGCTTCATCATCACGGTCAGAAACCGGACGATGACTTTGGAGCAGGGCCTGATGAGGACCTGGCGTTTGCCTCTTTTCTCGGCATTGTTGATGCTCTTGAGGGCATCAGCCAAGACATTCATACGCACCATGGTGACGGCGCGGAAAGATGGAGGAAAGAGGGTGGGAGGGCTGAGCGCAGGGAGTTATGGGCCAGCCCAGTCTTTTCATGCTCTGTTACTTATCAACTGTGAGACTTTGAGAGAGTCCTAGGCCTTTAAAGACACTATTACTATTTCCTCAAATATACACTGTGGTTAACAGAAGCCCCTATAAGCAGGCCATTGCCATATGAAAGGCACTTGAGAGTATATCTAGCAAATAGAAGCACTTAGTAAATGTGAGCTACTGTCTAGATGCTGTCCGGGTAAGAACCTGAGCTGGGATATTTAACTTGTTAGTGTAGAAACAAGGATGTCAAATCTCTGCTGGAACCTCCCTCTACCCACAGTCTACAAGCACCTCTGCTGTGCTCAGTTTTGAAGTTGTCAGTATGCCATAGGCTAGCCTCTCTTCCCTGACTTCTTACTCATCTGTGCCTGTATCTTGATAAGATCTGGCCCTGAGACTCTGTTGCTTCCAAGGCACTGGGAGCAGTCTGTGAATAAATACAAGATCTTGAAATGTATTGTCTCTCTTTCCCCCATCCTTCTTGCAGAAGGCCCAGGGAAAGCACATGGGTGTAAAGTCAGGTGAGAGAAGGATCCAGCCATGTTCCCCCGAAGAAGTAAAGGATGGATGTGAGCCAATTTCCCAGAAAGGCCTTTGTTTGGAGGAGCCAACATAGAGAAACATCCTGTTGAAGACACTATTTTTGGCATCAGGCAGCCTGTGTCTTGTAGTCCATAGGTGATTTGACAAGATTTCTTAACCTCTCAGGGCCTCAGTTTACTCCTTTTAGAAAATGAGAATGGCTTCAAGTCCATCACAACGGTTCATTGGGAGATTAAATATGGCAATAACTGTGATGGGTTAAGTGTGCTGTCCTCGATAGCTCTTCCTCTGCTGTTGTTATGTTTCTGTCATTGTTTCCCCTGTAAGACTTTCCCTATGAGTGACAGTCTGAGCTTCTTGTGTGTATTTCTCTCTCCCTCTCAAGGCCGCAGAGTTCTCTTGGGATCCACAGCTAGTGACAAGTGTTAATTTTCTGAAGCGAGGAGAGGGTGGCAGATACCAATATACATAAGAGGTTTTTCCTGGTACCCACTCATAATCTACTTCTGTCTGGATGCAAACCTAGCAACAGGAGCCCAGCCTTCCTGCTGATTGGTTAGCATCCTATCTGTGATCACGCCATCCTCTAACCATGCCTGCCGATTGCCAATCAATATTCTCAGGCTCGTCGGCATGAGCACTCAAGTGCTGGTGTTGAGCCTGGGTCTGCCTACTTCACCAGCTGGGCCGTTGATCTCCCTTCTCATGCCCCCATTTCCTCCCACCTGGGCTACTGTGGGAGTCGATGAAGTCCTTGAAGCCTGTTCCCACAGGAAATGCCAAGCTACCGGCTCTTTTACTCTCCTTCAGGTCCTGGCCAGTTGTCCTTCCTGTCAAACCAGCTCTAAATTCTTTGCCTTTCCCCATTGGCTCAGGAAGTGGTCACAGGTGCAGAGTCCACCCAGGTACTTTAGCTGGAAACCTGGTTGCCAGCCCAGCCGCTTGGCTTTCCTCACTTTGTCATGTAGCCCAACCCAAGTCCTGCCAGCTTTGTGCCCAACTCTGAGCCTGCCTGCCTCATTTCATTCTAACCGCAACTGCTGCCCATTTGTTGTAAGCCCCTGCCGGCTCCTTTGTGGGTTCCCACACTCCCCAAATCTGTGCATGCTGTAGACAGAGTGATCTGCCTTTCTTCCTTCCTTCCTTCCTTCCTTCCTTCCTTCCTTTTTTCCTTCCTTTCCTTCTCTCTCTTTCTTTCTTCCTTTCTTTCTTTCTTTCTGTCTTTCTTCTTCTTTTTTATTTCAAGACAGGGTTTCTCTGTGTAGCCCTGGCTATCCTGGAACTCACTCTGTAGACCAGGCTGCCCTGGAACTCACAGAAATCCACCTGCCTCTGCCTCCTGAGTGCTGGGATTAAAAGCATGCACCACCACATTTGCCTGGCAGAATGGTCTTTTAAAACGCACAGCTAAGCACATCTGCAGAATCAGAGCCAGTTTATGCCTGTTCAGAACATCCTAGGCACTTGGGATCGGAGCGGTTGGAGTTCTGAGACATCTATTGCTGCTTCCCCCTTTCTGCAGCCTCTGCCCCTCACCCACTACTTTCCTGCAGAAGGGTCTTCCTAGTGCCCTCTCAGGGCCGTCCATGTAGTCAGATCTGATTCCTTCTTTCATACTTGGCCCATGGTTCCTTCATGTCACCTGCCCAGCCCCATATCAAATTGGATCCTTTTTCTTAGATTTCTCATTGCCTTTATTTTTCCACATGGCACTTTTTCTGAATTGAACTGGTCAGAGTTACTGGTGTGTGGTGACTTTCTCATCAGCTGTCTACACACTGGACAATAAGCTGCTAGGGGGAGAAATCCTATCACAAGCGCAGTGTTAGCAGATATGTGTCAAATGAAAACCTGAGTAATGGAGCAACATAGGAAACCAAAAAGTAGGACTCACCATGAAGCAGTTAATGAAGGATACTGGAGAAGATATGGTAAGCCCAAGGTTATGCCAGAAGGATGGGTAGAATTTGGAGAAGCTGGGATGCAGACAGGATATCGAATAGAATAGTGCAAGTCAAGGGGAGCCTTGGGATGCTTGGGACATGATGGAGCTGGGATTCCACTCTGGCTCATAGTGAAGAACAACAGTAACAAGATGAAAATTAATGTGGAGAAAAGTGGATATCAAGATGAGGTGCTTGAAACATATCTTAGGGAAATGGGGAGCTGTTGATTGCTTTTGAGTGGAAGGTATTTTAATGAGCATATTCAATGCTTAGGATGTACAGAAACAGAATCACCTGACCAGGACATGAAGCCCTGAGAGCTCATGAGGACCATTATTATCCTGGGAATGGGAAGGAAGGGGTGATGAAACATGATCACCTCTGCATGGGAGGGGTCCTGACCTGAAAGGGCATGACAGAAACATGTGTGAGGTTATTGAGACATGGTCAGTAAGCTCTGGGGCACCTTTCAAATAAGAAGGAGAAATTTTAAATTGTTTTTCTGATTTATATACCATAGTAAAACATTTAAAAATTACATACAGGAAGAACTGAAAATGTTTAGTCATCCCACTTCCTGGAGGTGATGCTCTACACATGGTGTGGGTGCTGCCAGTCTCTCCATGTGTGCTTGTAACAGGAATTCCCTTTTCCTAAGTATACTGAGCAGCCGATCTGAACCTGCTTTATTTTCTTAGAGCCCTGGACCTCTTTCTATGGCAGTCAAGATGCTTATGTAACAAGCAGACTTATATAGATAGCGTCAGTTTAAGTTGTTCCGTTCACAGTTGCATAAATACATCATCATTTGCTTAACAAGTTCTTTGTAAGACACACACACACACACACACACACACACACACACATACACGTGCCTCAACAATCATTTTTCTTTTCTTTTGTAAGTGATGATGCTAGAATCAGCCCTGTGCCTGAGTATTTACTTACTGTAGGCTGGGGACCAAGCCCAGGCAGGGCCTTGAACATCCTACACAACACACTCTCCTCACAGCTTATTTTATTATTTTGAGACCAGGGCTCATTGAATTGTCTAGGCTGGTCTCTAATTCCCTATCTAGCCCAAATTGGTCTTGAACTTGTGGTTCTTCTGCCTTAGCTTTCCAAATAGCTAGGAGTATACATGTGTTCCACCACTCAGCTAAATAGATTTTTATACACATCCTTATTTCTTGATAGTAAATTTCTGTAAATAAAGTTGCTCAATATGTAGATGCTCTTGGGGTTTGGGGCTGCTGATATAGCTCAGTGGTAACACGCATGCCTAACACAACTGGTGCTCTGGGTATGATCCTTAGCAGAGCCAAAGCAAAGTGAATCAAATACTCCATCCATTTTACTCTTCCCTGATTTCCTTGAGGGTTTATAGCATATACTCTAGCTTTTGAAGATCAGTGTGGGCTTGAGAAAAACATTTAGTTTTTTTTTTTTTTCAGCCTTCAGTTACAGTTGAATTTGCATTTTCTTTCCAAATGATTTTGAACACTTAGAGGTTGTCTTTAACATTAAGTGGGTTCTCTTAAAGAGTAAAAATGTCAACTGTTTTCTGTCATATTTGTCACAGGTAATTTTTGGGGGGCTATTATTTATTTAGAAAGCAGAAGATATTTTGTACTATGCCATTGTTTCTGCCCCCACAACCCATGGCTGTATCAGTCAAGATTAAGTGGCGAGTTACTGACTCAAGTTAATTCATTATGTTATCATTGTGCAGGTGAGAGACTGAAATCACACCAGGCTTTTGAAGAGCAATTAGTAAATTTAGTATGCATAGTTGCTAACCTGCCAAAGGGAACAAGAAGAGGTAGATGGAACCTAGAAGGAAGCAGGATGATTGCTAAGAAGAGTGGGCTCCCCCCATCCCTTAGGCTGAAATTCCAGCTTTGTAGGAGAGGTTGAGGCTCTGGTCCTTGGAGGCTGACGTTTATGGAAACTCTCTGGCTCCTTATCTTCAGGGGTTATGCTCCAAGATCAACGATGAGTTACTGAAGCCACTGAAAGTACAGAATCTGCTCTATACTGGCTTTTCCCTTATAGGCCCTACTGCCAAAGCTAATCTGTCTCATGTTTCATGCCCTTCCTTCTAATCATCTGGCTAAGTTTGTTCCTTAACAGAAAGATACAAACAACTATGGTCAAGAAAGATACAGACAACTAGAACAAAGACGCTGTGATATACTGTGGTTGTGGATCTGATACCCAAGACGGCCACTAAGTTACTGACAGGAAGGTAGTGTATACAACATCTATGTGTTGGATAAAGAGTCATGTGCCACACTAAACAGGATATAGCGGTGCAAGGTTTTATTATACTATTCATAAAAACATGGATTTTTAAAACAATTATCTCTTTCTGGAACTTTCCATTTAATTTATTTTCAACTTCATTTGCTTGTGGGTGAGGCCGTAGGGAAGTGGGATAATATATGTCCGGAGAAGGCTTACTAACAGGGAACTTCCTGGTAGAGACTGTGCCAGTGGCTCTCCTGAATGTGGCTGGCAGCACCTACTACGGGGACAAGAGAGATGAGGTCACCAGAACCAGGGAACAAATGTCCTGCCTCCCTTATGCCGTATCATCCAGGACTCTCTACACACAGAACCCAACACTGTGACATATGGTAAAGGGGGGATTTTTATAGCTTCTAGCTCCAGAACAGCAGAACATGAAGGAACAGGGAGGGGCAGGATGCATGGGCAGTGCATGCCCGGAGCTGGAAAAAGCTGGACATCGGTTTCTTTGTCACATCCGAGTCTGGAGTCTGCAGTTTGGACTCCTGGAAGCCCTGTCCTGGAGGTGCTTCATTTTCCCATTTGCTCTTCCTGGGAGAGAGAGGTCCTTGTCTTCATAAACCAAGATGGCAGCCAAAGCCCAGGGCCACCACCACCAGTCTTGCTATGAGAGGCAGGGAGAAGCAAATTACATAGAGAACACAAAGAGAGGGTTCCCATTTGTCCTGTATGCGTCATCTCATTGGCTGGAACTTAGTCACACGGCCACAGGCATCCACCTGGGAATCTGAAAGCTGTATCCTTAAGAGTTCTTGTAGAAGCAGAAAAAGAACTTATAAGCAAAAACAGCCCATGCCACAGTTGGCCGAACACTCTGGCCTTTAAGCAGAAGGGTTAGTCAAGATAACAGGCCACAGGCATTGCTGAAAGTTAACCAGCTGTACCATCCAACCTGATGGAATGTCAAAGCTGAGAGGAATGGTGTCTGTTGTCACTATTGCATTTTCCCAGTGAGAATGCTGTGGTGTGGAGGGGTAGGCGGCATCTTATTGAGAGTCATAAGAAGAGCTGTGGCTTGGCTAGAGCTAGGCCACAGGCCTCCTCTTCTCTCCACCTAGTATATCTTTCCACTCAGTTCACTGCTTAGGTCTCCAGTGGCCTTCAGCTTCAGATTGAGTCATGCGCAATTGCTCATATAATTTATGGCTCTATGAAAGATCATTCCACAGTGGAGAGATTAGGACTTATGAAATGTGCCTGGTCCTGTAGTCAAGCGCACATGATGTACAATTAAGATCCAAGATGTTCTTGGATTTTAAGATATAAACTGCAGCTTTCTTGATGTTATTGAGTGGAATTGGTGTGGGCTTCAGCTGTGGGAGGCAGTAGATCTGAGATGGCAGAAAAATTACATCCTGCTGGGATCTAGTTGTGGGGGACATCATTGGGGTCAAAGGAGTTGCTTCATTTTCCATCTTCTTTCTTAGCTGTGGAAATAATCAGAAGGTTTTTCTCACAACAGCTATGTGAGTGAGGATGCTCTGTGGGAAAAAGGATCACTATACATATTTCCTATTAATGAAGAACTAGTTAGAGACACAGAATTAGGGAGCAAACAAGAGTGGTGAGATTTCCCAGAGACAAGACAGCCCTCCGTGTGGTGAAGAATTATGGAGAAAGCAATGTTACTGGCGTCAGAATCTGTAGGAGGGGAGGCAGAAGCGTGAGATACCATGGCCATGCCTGGAGCATCTCAGCAGGGAAGAAATACCCAGACCTCCTCTCCTTCCATTGCACTGTCTGCCAGTGTTTCTTCCTTGTTTAAAGCAACCTCAGGGAGAGTGGGGAAGGGAACTAGGGGGGTGCAGGTGCAGGAGCAGACCATGGGCAAAGAATTGAGCAGAAAGCTCAGGTCTGGATCCAGCTATTCATTTACCATGACCATGATATGTTTAACACATTTCTAAAATTTGTGAGTGGAAAAGTATGGACATGTGCAGTGCCCCAGTGCTGGTAGCAGACATTGCTAATTGATTTAGCTCTTTCCAGGGCATCAAAGAATGCCAGTTGAATGGGGAAGGCTCATGAGATGAAATCTATCTGGAGCACTAAAGCTTAGGCAACCTTGCAACTAGGATGGGCCTGCTCACACCAATCTGCAGCGTACATTTTATAGTTTCAGTTTGCTGACAGGTGTTTTTGATTTCAACTAGTCAAGATGTGACATGGTCACTAATCTATCAGTGTGAAATATAGTGATCTATAGGTAAAGGTTCATAGCAGAAGACCACATCTACCTTGTGCAAGCTGACTACCAGCCACAGGTACCTGCTCATCTGCCAGGAGATGCCTACAGTTTCAAAGCTATTCTGTAAGACTGTGTTGTGTAGGGCGCTCTCCCAGGTCCTGACTGCCTAGAGTCCATGGACACTTGGATCCTACTGGGTCTGATGTATGCACTCGGACCCCTGAGTCAGGGTTTAGCGGGTAGTGACCAGAGCATCCTTAACTGGAACAAATAGGTAATGGGCTCTGGTACAATGGAGAGTGGATAGAACAAATAAGTCTCCACTAGTATGCTCTCTGGGCTGTGTGGCTCTGCACTAAGGTGGATTAAGATGGCATGTTCAAGGGACAGGAGGGTTGAGGTCAAGAGGGACATTTGTCTTGGATGACAGCAAGTCACCAGAGGTCCAGGTGTGTCTCCTATTTGTCATCTTCATGTGAAGAAGACCACGGTGAGAAGTCAGTACCTGGTTTGCCTTCTTGTGCCCTGGTTTCCTCCCGTGGAGAACATGTAAATTGCTTAGCTGGCTTTTACATTTTGCCATCTTAGAAATTCCTGGATCCAGACTTGTTTTTTTTTTTTTCTTTCCCCAAAGACTTCGATATAAAACTTGCAATGAATCTGTTTTGCCCAATTAAAATATTTACAGATTCCTATTCCTCTCCACCATATGCTCACATCACTTAGTCATCCGTCCCTCAAGAAGGCCATTTCCCCAGGAGCAGCTGTGGGCTCGGCAGACAGGAGGCTTCCCATACTAAACAGATCCTGCCCTTTAATCTGCACCCAAAGATCCAGGAGGCACGATTCACACTCGTCTGCTTCCTCTTTGGCCTCGCAAACCAAACCTCTCCCCACCCACTTGCTACTGAGTGAGTCTGAATGCCGAGTGCTGAAATTTAGGGTCATCGTTTCAAAGTTCATGGTCCTGAGAATAAACAAAAAAACTATTGTGGTTGCATAGAGCTGTGGACCCCATTAACACTGTCCCATGAATATTTATAGCTTGGAACTACAAAAGAACATAGAGGCCATATTGTATTCCCTAGAGATTTTCCTTCCATGGGGTCTTTTCTCTGTGGGTCACTTTAATGTAAGATTTGCTGATTTAGTTGCACACTTTAAGCCGATTAACTTTTTACTAAAAAAAAACCCTCCCTGTTTGTTTGTACATACACTGCCCTGACAAAGATTCACACAAAACTGCTTCAAACCTGTTAAATCCTTCTGCTGAAAACTTGCAGAACTAAAAGCATCTCTGGATAGGATTTCCCTGTAATTCTCTTGCCTCTGGCCCCTCTGCGAGTTTCCTGAGATGAATAGTAATAGTTTGAACCCTCTGTGCTTAGTTCCTGTGGTAACCTAGGCTTACTCCTCAGGTGCCCATCTAAAAGAGAATCAGCAAAGGGACCTAAATGCCTTAGTGGCTTGTCCCAGGGATGGGCAAATGACAAGCCTAAGGCAGATCTTACTGTATGTCTACAAGACATTAGGGGGGAAACCAATAAATAGATTTGGGGAGGGCTCCCAAACTTTAATGTGAATCAGAATGGGATGTGACAGAGTCTGTCTTTAAATATGTCTTCCTGGGCTCTGTCCCTGGAGATATTGATTTCAATCACTTTAGTTGAGACCTGGAGTTTTGTACATCAACATTCTTTTTAGATGCTCAGTACAAGTGGACTGTGGGCCAGACCTCCATCAGCTTGGAGCTGCTCAGCTGTCTCATGTGCTGGTGAAGAAATGCCAGAGAAGGCAAACATTACTTGTATGGGCTCATGAATAGCTTCCCCTGGAAGCTGTGGAAGCGTATGCTGTGCCCTCTACACCAGTGTAGACATCTTGAGACATAGTCCCGTAGGGTGAGATTTGTGTTTAGGTAGGAAAGGAACTGAAGACTTCCCAAGCTCGAAGTGTAGATGAGAGAATCAAGAAATGACTGGTTGGGAAAGAGGAGGGTAGAAGAGGTCACTGCTGCACGGTTTCTCCATGCAGAGGCCAGCTTTCCTGGGGTTTGCAGAGAGCCACTGAGAGAGGCATATGGCTGACAGGCTCTGGGAAGGCTAGGGGCTTACTGGTCTATGCTATCTGGGAGCTAGTGAGGCATAGCTTGTCAAGGGTGGCTGGTGCTGACAGCAGCATTGGAGAGATTCTCCCTCTGCCTGGCTGGGCTGCTGCCTGGCTCACAGACTCCCAGCTCTGTGGGTCTGGCGCCCAGAGTTAGGCTTAAACACTAGCAGAATCTCAGTGTCTCCAAGACTCAGAGAAAACTCCAGTGGGGAGGGTCATGAAGGATCTCCAGAGCCACCTTCCTGCACTCTGTCCCCTCTAAACACCTGCCCAGCTGTCCAGTCTTGGCCATGCCAGGTGCTCATCTGAAACAGAGCACTTTCTGCTGAGCCCACCCAGAATCCCAGGGCCAGAAGCTGGGCCTGTGTGGGAACAGAGAACTGAGCTCAAATCTGGCATCAGAGCGGGAGGAGGTCTCCCTCAGGCAGAGTACTGCTGTGGGTGGAGAAGGACAGACAGGGCAAGTGCTATGCTATGTACACTCTGGGATGGAGGATGCCCAGCAGGACTCTGTCCCAGCAACATTCAGATTATGGGCCTTCCTCCTTTATAGCTACAAGGGGCAGGCAGGCACACATGATTGCCCCAGGGAAGAGTAGAAATGAGGAGCTGTGACATGCTATGTACATATCACCGCAGCAGGGCTAAGTTGAAGCTTTACACACTTCCTCTAACTCCACCATCATTGAATAAAATCAGCTTTACAGCAGGGAATCAGCCAACACTGCTAAGCAAGACTGTATGTGCTCCAGGCCATTGCCAAATATCAGCATGCCCCTACTAAACATTATTACAGAGTTTGTTTGGGGGCTGGAGAAATGGCTCAGTGGATGAAAATGTTTTCTGGGAATCCCAACAATGTGAGTTCAATTTCCAGAGCCCACATAAAGGTAGAGGAGAGAACTGATTCCATGAAGCCATCCTCTGACCTCTGCATGCATGGACATGCCTCCCCATCATAAACACATGCACAATAATAATAATAAGTGAAACGACTCTAAGTATTTTTTTTAAGTGTACTTTTAAAATCAGGGTTTCTCTGATATTTCAACACTTTACAGGTACTAACTTTAAAATTGTATTTGAGGAAGAGAGTGAAGAAGAGTAACCTCTGACCCCTATGTCTAGGCACATACCTGTGCATGCAATTCTCCCACATACATGTACACATCTTTACAAACATGCATCACATACACATGCACACACAAATTTCTTTTGACCACTTTATGAAGATTTCCTCCCTCCCTCCCTCCCTCTACCCCTTCCCTTCCTTCCTCCTTCCTTCTTTATTTTTTATTTTTTAATTTTTGGAAACAGGTCTCTCTTAACAATCTATGCTGGCCTAGAACTCATTATGTAGCCCCCAAATGGCCTTGAACTCATGAAATTCCTGCCTTCCCAGCCTCTTGAGTACTAACTAGGATTACAAATGTGAGCTTCCATTAAGGTTTCTATTTTTATTCCTGAAAATCATTCATCCTATTGTAGTTCACTGGCCATCTCTTCCTGAAATGCCATTTACAATATAGTCAGATTGCCATAACCTAACACCACCTCCTGTTGGCAGGTCTCTGAATTGCAGGTTGGTCTCTAGTGAGGTCAGCCAACTGGAAATGAGGGCAGAGGTTTATTTTTTATGGAACTGCATTTGAGATTCTTTCTATGACTCTGCATTTTTGAGTTGTAATCTCACAAAGACCTACCCAGTTTGATTTCTTCATTACAACATTGAAAGACATAACAGATGCAGGAGACTGACTCCAGGGTCACTGGTGTTGAAGACAGTATCTTGTCTCTATTACCAGTGCTTTTCAGAGTTCAATGTGTCTATCATTTACTCAAGGAATCTTTTAAGCATGTAAGTTCTTTCTCAGCAAGTCCAGGATGGCCTCTGAGGCTACGTATTTCTGTCAAGTTCCAAGATGCTGTCAATCCTCCTGGCCCATGGGTAAGAATCTGGCTCATCAGCAGTTGTCAGTAGAAGAGGTGATAGACCTGGCTGGAGAATTTTTCTTATAGAAGGCTTCCATAGGTCACACTCTGTCTTTTATTATATTTCAGTAGCTTAGTTTCTTTAGATATACAGTTGTTTCTTGGTATCTGTGGGGGCTAGTTCCAGGGTTCACCATAGATATTGAAATCTACAGATGTTCAGGTCCCTTCTGTCAAATGGTGTCATACTTGGCATGTAGAATTCTGCACTTCCTCCTGTATAATTCCTGACGTGATGTAAATGCTTTATAAATAATTGATATACTGTAATACTTAGGGAGTAATGAGGAGGAAAACAATTTGTACATGTTTAGTGTAGATACATACATTGTTTTTCTTTTCAAATAGTTTTTGGTCCATGGTTGGCTGAATCCAGGTAGAAAACCATTGATAGGGCCGACTGTAGACTTAGATTTCTAAGTTTTGTTGAAACCACCATTGATTTAATGTTTATTTGTTTGTATTTAATTTTGTTGTGTAGAGTTTGGTTCAAAGTCCATTTGGATTTTTCTTAATTAGCTGAGACACTTGTTTAGGCATAATCCACCAGAGTCTCCTACTTTTCACAAATTTTTGAGACCCTATTTTTCATAGTTTTCTTAGATAATCTAGAACCTGATGCTAGGCCATTCTTTAGGAAAGGGTTGTGGTAGCTTTATCACATTCTCTCTTGATTGTTTTCACATAGTTACAGAAGTGTACTTATAAATAATTTTATTCACAATAAAAAGTAAATTATAGTTTTCAAAGTGTATAAATTTACATATCACCTTAGAGTTAATCTTTAAAATTATGGCCTTTCTTATTCATAAATATAGTACATTTTTCTTTATGCTTTACTCAGTTTTATAGTTTAGTTTTTAATTTTTGTGCATTTATTTATGTGTGCATATGTGCTATTGTGCACATGTGAGGTTCAGAGACAGCTGGTGGGAGCCGACTCTTCTTCCATAGTGTGAGTCCTGGGGATTGAAGCTTGGCATCAGGCTTGGCAACAAATGCCTTAATCAATGTGCTATCTTGCCCATCGCTCTTACAGTTTTAGCAGGAGATATTTTGTTGGATTTACTGAATGGGTCCAGGTGCACTCTTTGTGCTCAACACTTGCTCACACTATCTCACCTGATGCTGTCAGCAACCTGGAAGGAAGTAACATCACTGCTTAGCGCCATCTGAGAGATGAAGAAGCAGAGTCTGGGAGTTTAGGCCATTTGCCTGCTGTCTCAAGGGCAGTTTCTACGTGATTCTGTTCTATACTTTGTGGCCTCTGGCTTGGCTTTTCTTAGTGTGGGAAATGGGTTTCTGCAGTGGGATAATGCTCTTGTACACTGTAAAGATTTGTCACTTGAATTAGTTTAATAAAATGCTGACTGGCCAGTAGCCAGGCAGGAAGTATAGGTGGGCAACCAGACTAGGAGAATTCTAGGAAGAGGAAGGGTGGAGTCAGGAGTCGTCAGCCAGATGCAGAGGAAGCAAGATGAGAATGCTACACTGAGAAAAGGTAGAAAGCCACATGGCTAAACATAGATTAGAACTATGTGTTAGTTTAAATGTAAGAGTTAGTTACTAATAAGCCTGAACTCTAAATTGAGTATTTATAAGTAATATGAAGCCTCTGAGTCAATTATTTGGGAAGCAGCTACTGGGTATTTGGGAGTTATTGGAAGAATGGAAACTCCCCTACAGATTTTGAGAGATGAGGTGTGTGTGCATAAACTCAGAGCCTGTCTTCAGAGCATTCAGAGTCTTGCAAAGTGGGGGATACTAAAGAAGGGCTGGGGTTGTAGAAACACTAGGGCTGGAGTCAGGCTAGCCACTTGCTGGCCTGAGGGGGCCCTTTGTAAGTGATTTTCTTTGCTGAGGCTGTGTTCTGGTTTGTAAAGGTACAGAATCAATATGACAGGGGGGGAAGTGACACATAGATTGAATCCATGGTCAATTGTAAAGCACTAAACCCCTAATTCTAGATGTGCTGCCCTGGTCCCTAGCCCTGTCTGCCTGAAGCCCAGGATGCGTAGGTACATGCATAGGTACTGCATCTGTTAGGTGATAGATGACACGGTTTAACCCTACAACAACACAAAGTCAGGAAGCGGTATGTCAGGGTGGGAGGGGAATCCACCAGAAGAGATGTGGGAGTTGTGGCTGGCACGGTCTTCAGGATAAAGAGAGGGTGAAACAAGGGGAGAAACAGGTGCCAGAAAGAATGCAGTAAAATTCAGAGTGGCTCTGTGCTTCACTGAGCGCTAACTATGGCCAGTCCTATGCCAGCTGATGGCAAATCTCATCTCAATTATTTTCTATACAATGCTGAAATCTAGTTACAATCATAATTGCAGATGAGGAAGCCAAAGCCGAAATGGGTCATGTAGTTTGCCAAGCAGGACCGTGGGGGTGCACATGATAGAGCAGAACTATTCACCTCATCACCAGAGTGTAAAGAGAAAGGGAGGGGTCTGGGCCTATGATCCCAGCCTCACAGGTCCAGTACCTCTGAGTGGGGCCACTCTAGGTCCACACCTTTAATACATGGGCCTATGGGGATGCATCTCCAAAGCAGAATTACACATGCATCCTGACAAGCTATGTCTGTGTTCTATACCATCTATGCTCATGATCCCAGATGCTGCCCTTGACTGTCTAGAGCAGTGGTTCTCAACCTTCCTGATGCAGTGACCCTTTAATACAGTTTCTCATGCTGTGGTGACCCCACACACACCAGAGAATTATTTTCATTGATACTTTATAACTGTAATTTTGCTACTGTTAGGAATCATGATATAAGTATTCGTGTTTTCTGAGACCTTAGGTGACTCATGTAAAAGAATTGTTCAAGCCCCAACAGGTCAGGACCCACAGGTCGAGAACCACTGGTCTGGAATATTTCTTTTTTCCTTACAGAGGGGATATTTAGAATGGGTGAGTCTGCACAAGGAAGGGCAGTAGATATTGTGAGTGATATATAAACAATGACATTGTGCTTTTTCTTCTATATCCTGGGGAAAGAAGAGGAAAGACACAGCTGTCTTTATGGGATGTTTTGCCCATAGCTTCCTGGAGCTAGGGTGAGATGGAAGGGTATTTATGGGCCAAGGCTCTGGGTTCCCATGGTGGTTGGCCCAGATTCCATGGCTTTAATGCAATTATCATTGAGGCTCCAGGAGAATCTCAGTAGCAGGACTGTCTTCTCTAGGATTCGCTCCCCGCATCCGTTGCCTTCTGGGGGGTTAACAAATCTCTTTTTCCGACTTAGAGAATTAGTTGACTCACTGTGCTTTCCCTTGCTAGCTGTCTTCTGGGGAGACATTGCTCTGGAGGAGGAGGATCTGAAGTTATTTCACATTGACAAGGCTGAAGACTGGACTAAACCATCCACGGAGGAAATGGGACATGACATTGGCAAGTATTGGCCCCCTGATCTGCCTGGACCCCAGTCAGCAGCTAGAGAGCTCCCCTAGGAGTCTTTGGTGTCTATAGGTCCAGGGACCTGTGTGGAAAACCTGGAGGGGCCATACCACCTCTTCTGATGGAGGCATGGGTCCAGTACACACTCACTCTCTCTCTCTCTCTCTCTCTCTCTCTCTCTCTCTCTCTCTCTCTCTCTCTTTCATGTACTTGTTCACATTTGTGCACATGTGTATACAGGATCATGTACAATTGAATTGTATGTGCATGTGTTTGGAGGCCAGAGGTCAGTATCAAGTGTCTTTCTGACCCATTTTCTACCTTTTGTGAAGCATAATCTCTCACTGAACCTGGGGCTCATCAATATGGTTATGTTGGCTGGACAGCAAGCTTTAGAGATCTCCCTGGACCTTTCCCCCAGCATTAGAGTTACAGATGCGTGCTGCCACACCTAGCTTTTTAACACAAAAGCTAAGCATTCAAATTTAGGTCCTCATGATATACAGCAGGCACTGCAACTGAGTCATTGTCCTGGCCCAGTTTAGCTAATCCTCCTGAGAAAATCTCCAATGAACTCTATTGGCGGGTTCAGCCTAGGACCCAGTGTTGGGTCTTAGGACTCTAGCTGGAGGTTTTGCTTGTCCCAGACTGGAGAGAATTGCTAAGTGGGCTAGATTTAAATAATGTCTGACTATAGTGTCAATAGTAATGATTACCTCAAAATAAGATGTTTGGCCATGGGGGATTGTCACTTGTTTGAATGAAAGTCCCTATATTGTCTGGGGCAGGAGACCCACCAAGTATGCATTCTGTGGCTACTTTCTTCTCTCAGTCTCCTGGATGCCACCCTTGAGATGAAGAGTAGAAGGCTGGCCCCCCTGGGTGCTCCTCACCTCCCTGTGCACTGGACCCTGTGGCTTTGTAGCCTCCTGACCCTTAAAAGTAATGCAGGGACCTGAGTATGGGTGGATCCTCATGTAGCAGGTGATAACTTGTCATTTGGTGACTGAGACTCACAGAAGCCTACTGTGCACTGCACACACACACACACACACACACACACACACACACAGCTCTCTTTCTCTTGGAGTTATTTTAACCCTCACCCTGAGGCAAATGCCATGCTGGTGAGAGAGAAAGAAAAAGCCCAACTCTTTCCCTTTAAGGAGACCCTCACACCAGGCAGAGAGGTGTGAATCTGGTTCAGTTTTCCAACTTTAAGATGGGGTGAAACCAGGATTTATTCCATAGAAGTTTTGAGGTCAATGCCAAAGGTAACAGGTTATCTCAGTGTCTGGCACGTAAGATTTCAAGAAATGGGAGGTATAAGATCTCAAGAAATGGGGTAGGATGATGGTGGTGGTGATGTCAGGAATATTTCTGAAAGCTAGAGAGAGGAGGGTGAGATGTATTCAGGGTCAGAGGCTCCAAGGTTTCCCAGGCAAAATGAGCATCTAGTGGGATTGGCTACAAAGCTCTCCGTAGGGGTTGGCAGATGAAGGGCCCATGTTGTCACTAGGTCATGGAGCCTTTGCTGGGGACAGGGAACCGAAATGGCCATTAGACATATCATATTTCCTTTGTGGTGTCTTGAGTTTATGAGCAACATTAGAATTTGTGTGGCCTCTTCCACACTGTCTGAAAAGCTGGTTAGGATTTTAAATGAAGACTTGAATAATCCTTCATAACATCTTATCTACAGCCTTATCTGTGTCCCAGCATTAAAAAAAAAAAATCTCTTCATGATTTATCACAACATCTGCTCACACTCTTCCTCAGCCTTCCCCAGGGTTCTGGAGAAGATGACCTAATGAATCTGTGCTTATCATGGTTCTTAAACTTCTTTTGCAGTGTTCCTCAAAACTAGTGAACACTCAATATCTTGTGCATGCACTGTGGTGAATTTTATACTATAGCACTCATATGGTATATTCCAGACCCCAAAGACTCCTATATGTCCCCACAGTCAGTGGTCACTGTAGAGTCAGCACTAATCCAGCCCTTTCCTCCTTTGCCTGTGCATCCAGACCCTGTAGAGAGTATCATTCTGTCATCTTATACTAGCCCTTATTACTGCAAAATTTACCCGCATGGTTGATGGAACAATTCATCCCATTTCAGTCTTGTGAACTGTTTTGCTACTTGGATGGACTCTAACTTGGGCAATAATCTTCTCTTGACAGACATTTGGGCAGCTCATGGTCTCTTGCTGTATGCAATAAATCTGATAATGGAAGAAACTATCACCATAAGCACCCATTGCTCCTGACCAGCTGCCTTGGGTGGAATGGCAGGGTCCAGGGTTCTGTCAAATCATGTGCCAGTTCACACTCCAGGTTGAACATACTTACTTAGGAAGCAAGAGTGGTACCCATGCAGAGTCTGCTATTGGTTTTGGATCTTGGGCTCCTTAATGTGGGACTCCTGTCATACTCTGGCCCAGGTGCCATTAGGAATTCTCAGAATTGTGCCATCAGCTCTCTTCCTGCTGCTCCCAGAGCACTTAGCATTGTATAGCTTGAGAGCACAAGAATAGGAAATGTGAGTAAATGGGCTCAGAGAGGTAAGGCAGTGGCCAGACACCAACCATATACAGCTGTTAGAGAGTCCCCTCCAGGAATAGTCACTTGAGAATGCTGTGGTGAAGGGAAGCCCAGTGCTTTGCTTATCTCAGAACACTTGCTCAGGATGGATGCTCAGAATGCCATCTTCCCTGTTCCTATCCTGTGAGCTAATGGAAGAAGACAGATCATATTCAGCTTTGGATTCCCCAGAGGCAGGACAGTGCCTTGAACCTAGAAGAAGCTGGACAGTGTTGATGAGGACAGGAAGATGGTGGTAAAGAAAATTGCAGACCCTGGTTGTTGTAGGAAATTTCTGTCTCAGCTTAGCCCCACAGTCCAAATGAATCTCTCCTGCCCATGGCCTGGCCTAGCCCAAGGTTTGGACCACAGCCTTGCTTGGTCCCAAATAACTACACCAAGGCTTATATTAATTGCATGTTGTTGGGGCTGGAGAGATGACTCAGAGGTTAAGAGCACTGACTGTTCTTTCAGAGGTCTGAGTTCAATTCCCAGCAACCACATGGTGGTTCACAACCATCTATGATGACATCTGGTGCCTTCTTCTGTACACTGTATACATAATAAATAAATCTAAAAAAAAATGCATGCTGTTCAGCCTATGGCTCAGGTTTATTGCCAGCTAGCTCTTGCATCTTAACTCAAGCCATTTCTATTAATCTGTCTTGCCACATGGCTTGTGGCTTACTTGTACTTTTACATCTTGTTTTCAACCCAGGAGCTCACAGTATCTCTCTGACTCTGCCCTCCTTCCCCTTTATCTATGCTTGGATTTCCCACCTCACTATAATCTGGGTTGCCATAGGCCAAAACAGTCCCTTTATGACCCAATGATATTCACAGCATACAGAAAGACACCCCACATCACCTGGCCTTCCTCAGGAAGTCAAGCATGCTAATAGGGCTTTGGTCCCAGAAGGATGCTATGACCACTGATCACAGTAGCAGGCTTTGGGCTTGCACTACCTGGTCTGAATCCTAGAGGTGGGCCTCAATTTCTTCATCTGCTAAATGGGAATAGAAATAATTCTTTCCTCTAAGTGATATCATGAGCACACAAGAACAAACGTATGTGATGTGTATGGCACCTGATAGATGTTCAATAATTATCAGTTCTCAATATTTGCAAAGAAAAGACTGATGTAGGGAAGGTTTGGGATAAAAGTGAAGGCAGGGAAATTGCCACATGTGGAGGAGCTTGGGGCCTAGACACCAAGCCTATCAATACCCTACTAATACTCCCTCCTTTCTTGGCTTAGTGAAGGATTTTTTTCTCAGGGTATTTTTGTGGCAAGATGATTTTTATTTCAATTGCTTTTCTCTGAGGGTCAATTGCACTTTGTATCTATCTAGAATAGTTATTTTATTTTCAGGTTGGGAATTTTTTTATTGATCTTGCTGATTAAAACTAATACTGCTTGTTTTTTTTTTAAACTGTAAAGCTCATAAACAGAAAAAAAAAAAGTCCTGTTATCCCAGGCACAGGGACCACTGTCTTTATATGCCATGGCTACATGTGCAACCACACACACACACACACACACACACACACACACACACACACACACACACACACACACACACACACACACACACACACACACACACACACACACACACACACACACACACACACACACACACACACACACACACACACACACACACACACACACACAGACACACACACACACAGAGACACACACACTTTCACATTTTATTTTTATATTTTAGAGACTACTGTTATTCCCATTTTACTTATTTTTTATTCTTTTCATACATATTAATTTTTTTAAAAAAATTTAAATTTTTTATTATGAATAAAGTCACATTTTCTATCTGTGTATATCCTTATTCAAGGTCCCTTCCCCCTCCCACCCCCTCTCTCTTCTCCACATCTCCCCATCTCCTCCCCAGCATGGGAAGGAGGTCCCAAGGTTCCAATATTGCTCAGTTCAGCCTCCACTCCTGGCAGATCCAGTTTCCTCCCCCCAACATCAAGACTGAGTCAGGTGCTCCTCTAGAGGGAGTAGGATCCAAGGCATTTCAGATCCCAAGCTGTTCAGTGGTTGCACTTTCACATTTTAAACACAAAGATCTTACTGGAATGTGCTGATGTAGTCTGCACGTGGTAACATCCCACCATGAATGTCCCTCACTCTGTACCAGTGAGCTGCTGTGATGGTAAGGGCAATCATTAGTGATTCACAGGCAGCCCCGCCACACTTCATCTAAACCTTTATAAATGAATGTAAAGGTTGTTTCTCTTCTGATATAATTAAATTCATACATAGATTTTTAAGCATTTTCTGGGTTAAAAAATAAATTTTAAAGGAGCCACACCTTAATCCAGTCTTGCTGGGTTCAAATGTGGGGAAGGGTGTGTGCTCCATTGCAGCTCACCTAGTTTCTAAGCTGTGTTAAGTGTGGTTTTCTTTCTTGGAGGCTGAGAGGTCCAGCAGGAGGGGACTAAAATCCCTGCGGAGAGAAACAGGATTAGGATTTCTGTCACCTCAGAGCAGCCCACAGGCCCTGTGTCCTGGTTTACCCTGTGATTTTAGAGCTGCTCTACCGGCTATACAACACAGGGATGTCAACTGTGTTTTAGGTGCAGCCTCAGCCTCTCTGCCTGGAGGGGCCTGGAGGTGCCTGGAAGTGCCTGGAGGTGCTTATGTCCCCAGTTCACTCAGGGGCAGCATCCCAACCAGAGATTAGCTGTCCCAACTCCAGGCTTGCTGCATCCTTCCCCGACCATCCCTTTGCCATTTGGCCATCTGGAAGGAGTGGTGGCTAGTTTGGGAAGGAGTCTAGAATTACAGAGAGCCATGTTCTTGGTTTGGGAGCCTATTCAGTGTTCTGCACTGGCACATAAGAAGCCATTGAGATCTTTGGGGCTCTCAGTGGGGTCCTCTGTCACTGTTCACTTAGGCCACAAGCTTGAGTTGAGTCCTAATGTGCTTCCTGTCTCAGCTCTTCCCGTTCTCATCCTGCTTCCAGCTCACCTTCCTGGGCACTGTACCATACTGTACTATACGGAGTAGTGCCCCCACCACTCATGTCTACCAGAACCCCAGAAAGTGACCCATAGAATAGAGACTTTGCAGATCTTGGTGTAGAGTGGACCCTAAATCCAGTGACCCAGTCTTCACAAGAGGAGGAAAGAACACAGAGATTCAGAGAAGATGGACACCCTGGAGGGATGCTGCCACAAGCCAAACACAGCTCTGCTCCCTCGACCCCTTCATATGTTCCCATTGCGTATCCAAATGCTTCCTTGGTCTGGCTCCCAATTCATAGTCCACAGAGACGGGCTCCCTTCCCCTTCTGTCCTCTGTCCAACCCCAATGACATCGTGTCTGTCCACACCCTGAGCTTCCTTCCTTCCGTCCAGCCTTCTGTTCCAGCGACTCACTCTGCTCTAAGTCCCCATTCTACAGACAAAGAAATGAAGACCAGAGAAAGCTGGTGAGTCATCCTCAGCTCTGCAACTGGGTGCCTTTTCGACACCTCTTTATTTAGCACAGCTGTCCACTGCAGGAGGCCACCAGGCTGACAGGGCTGTTGAAATGGTCCCCATTGGGTGTGTAGTGGAAAAGAGCTCTAGCGTTCCCATTTCTGGATGGGCTCAATCCCCAGTCCCAGGAGCTAGCCGACCGGAGGACATGACACTGGCATTTAGACGTGCGTGAGGCCAGGAGGCAAGAGCATATCCTTCAGGGATAGCCCTCTGTGTGCTTTTGATTTCCTGTGAGAAGAATGAAACCCTGAGCAGGCATTGGCCAAGCGGCTCTGTCAATGGAGCTCTTGAATTAACATTTTGGAGTTTCCTAAAGCTGCTAATCGGATTAGCTGTGTAGTGAAGGAAGTACTTAGCGGGAGACACACCAAGACACACACACACACACACACACACACACACACACACTTTCCAATCCTCTTGCTCGTATGCCTGGCAGGACTTGACAGCCCTGTTTCTGAGTCTGGGCACTTTTCCTCTTAACAACAGAAGCTGGGCAGAAGCCTTTGTGGTCAACATGCTGCACTTTTTTTTTTTTTTTTTTTTTTTTTTGTCTGCTTTTTTTTCCTCTCTAAAGCGCGGAGGAGCTTGCTTTGAACATTTCCATCTGTGAAATGTACCTTGAAAGGGAGGTACATTTATCTTGCATTTATCTCTACTGGGGTAATGAGTCTGAGTTCCTGATCTTTGGGAAGCAGCTTTAATTACTTATTGGTGCTGATAAAAACCAATGTTTGCCGCCGTGTCCGTTCTGAGCCACTGGGCTGTGTCCATTCCCGCTGAAGAAGCCAGCCTTGCTGTAACTCTTACTTTCTTAACCCCGGCCATCTGTACAGAGCATGTGCAGAGCCCCAGCAGCTTGGTTTCTGGGTTCAAAGTAAATAAATGAGCAGAGGCTAGTCTAAGACATACCAGCTTGTGTCCTATCTCTGGGTGTGATCTTTGAATCGTAAAGTCTTCATTCCTAGTCTCTGAGCTTCTAGACGGCCACTTCTGATCCCAGCCACAACATAGGTGGCAGACGGTGTCCTCATCTAGTCTCTCTGTTACCAATGTGATGGAGAAGCTAATGAAACCACAGTCTCCTTTATTTCAAGAGCATTTGAGCTCTGCTATTTCAGACTACAGGAGAGACATGACCAAAGACTTAGACATCAGACAGAGAAAGCTCACTTTAAACATCAGAGACTGCTGTGTGCTTGTGAGGCGTGTAGATACCCGAATCAAATACTCTAATTCAAGGTTTCT
>PVIH01004127.1:22188-79381 GCA_004025045.1 Sigmodon hispidus
TTTTTTTTTTTTTTTTTTTTTCCTTTTTCCTTTTTTTAAAACAAACTTTATTTATTTATTTATTTGCCTTGGTGTTTGCCTGGAACCGGAACCGCAGACAGTTGTCAGCTGCCATGTGGGTGCTGGGAATCGAACCCGGGTCCTCTGGAAGAGCAGAGGGTGCTCTCAACCGCTGAGCCATCTCTCCAGCCCCAAGCCTCAAGGTTCTTAAGTGAATTAGTGGATGGAGTGATTTTAAGCAGGTCCATAGATGGACAGACCATAAGTTCTGAGTAGCCACATCCATGGTGAAACATTCTCCAACCTATTTAGACATGACTTCCCCATTTTACCAGTTCTCTTTCTTGGGGGTGGGAAGGCTGCCAGATAACAAGTGTCCAGGTGAAAGGTTCCTAAGTGGGATTCCTGTGGTGTTTCTACAGGAGGATCGGTATCCCAAGCATATGAATGTTGGCCTTGCTTCTTGTTGGGGCAACTCCTAGGATTGAGATCTGTCTGCTCACACATTAGAAACTGCGAAGCGCCATCTTGAATCTAGTTGCTGGCACTTTTGGCTTGGGAAGCTGAAGAGAGTCAGGGGGTTTTGGGAACTTTTCTTACCCACAACCCTCCCCTTGGATCCCTTCCACTGGGTCCCCCCCGCCGCAACTGTTGGTTTTGTGCATGAGAAGAGATACATACTACCAAGGCCACACGAGAGTTCCCAGGCAGGTACAGAAGCAGAGAAGGAGGACTGAAGGAGATCAGGAGAGAGAGAGACCCCAGAACGTGCACGGTCTCTTTTAAGAGAAGGGGTGTGTACGGGTTTACATAGTCACTTTTAGGGCGTGCCTCCGTATGCGTCATGCGTCCAGGGAGGTGCTTCTGTATGCAGTGCCACAGGGTTTACGCAACCACACCCAGGGGCATGCCTCCGTTCAAGGTGCATCCCACCTGAGCCGAGTTGGCTCAGCTGCGTGGAGTGCCAGGAATCTTTACACCCACTGCTTGAGGAGGACTCTAAACCACAGCAGCTGAGTGTTTTTTCTTTTTTTAAAAAAAGATTTATTTATTTATTATGTATACAGAAGAGCATACTAGATCTCTTTATAGATGGCTATAAGCCACCATGTGGATGCTGGGAATTGAACTCAGGACCTCTGGAAGAACAGTCAGTGCTCTTAACCTCTGAGCCATCTCCAGCCCAGAGTAATGAATTCTTATACACCTACCAATTAACTTCCTTTTTCTTTTTTGAAGACCTTAGTTTATTTATCAGGGGTAAGGGTACATGTGTGAAGTCAGAGAACAGGATGTAGGGATTGTTTTTTTCCTTCCATTGTGTGGGTCCTGGGGATGGAACTCAAATAGTCAGGATTAACAGCAGGTGCCTTTACCCACTGAATCATTTCATATGCCCATGAGGACCTGGGTTTAATCATTAGAATCCACATAAAAAAGCTAGATGTGGTAGCTAGCACTAAGGGAGGGTCAAACAGGCAAGCCTCTGGTTCATGGGCCAATCTTTCTAGTGAACCTGGTGAGTTCCAGGCCAATGAGAGGCTCTATCTCAAAACAAAAGGGGGCAGTGCCTGATGAACAATACCCCGTGTTGCAGAATATTACTTTAACTATGTAAAGATGTGTTATGTTTATTTTTGCTGCATTTGTTTAACTATGTGAAGATGTGTTGCTGTTTCACCTTGCCTGCACCTGATTGTTGTAATAAAAAGCTGAATGGCCAATACTAGGCAGTAGAGGGCTAGCAGGCAGAGAGAATAAATAGGAGGAATCTAAGTCAGAGGCGGGGGAGAAGGAAGAGGAGGAGGAGAAGAAAAGAGAATGAGGGAGGAGGAGAGGGAGGAGAAGGAGACACCGTGGATCAGCTAGCCAGGCAGCTGGCAATCAGCCAGACATAGAGGATATACAGAAACAAAGGTAAAAAGCCCTGAGGCAAAACACAGGTGAAGAAAAATAGGTTAATTTAAGTTAAAGAAAAAAAGCTAGCCAGAAATGAGCATAAGCTATAGCCAAACATTCTAACTAATTTTTATTTTTAAAAATTATTTTATGTGTTTTTCCTGCATATATTATGCTTATGTACTATGTGTATGCCTTGTCCCTGAAGGAAACCAGAGGAGGTTCAGATCCTTGGGACTGTAGTTACAGACAGTTGTCCATTGCCTTGTGGGTGCTGGGAATTGAACCCAGGTCCTCTGGAAGAGCAGCCAGTGTTCTTAAGTGCTGAGCCATCTCTCCAGCCCCACTATCTTTCCATCTTTCCAACTTCCAGTCCTCATTCTTGAGTGGCAAACCCTACAAGTTAGCTGGAATTCTTTCTAACTGTTGGTTTTGTTTTTGCTTTCACAGTCAAAGTTTCTCTGTGTAGCCCTGACTGTTTTGCAACTGACTCTGTAGCCCAGGCTGGTTTCACACTGAGAGTTTTACCTGCTTCTGTCTCCCTGGTGAGAATATTGAACTAGATTCCAGGGTGTGAGGCTCTTTCTCTTTTTCATGTTTCCATAATTTTCCTGTCTTTCTATTCCACCTCTTCCATAGCTCTGGGCATGGTGTGTGATCCTAGCATACAGGAGACTTCAGCTCCGCTTTATGCTCCAGGTCTGGCATAGGAAAGATACTCACGGCTCTAAGAGCTGGAACCAGATTACCAGAAAAGTGCCACCTTTCCTAATCTAGTTCAGGTAGGGACTCCTCCATACACTAGTTCAGCACAAATCAGCGAGCCAAATTCAGTAGCCAGAAAGGCAGGAATCCTGCCACCTGCCAGTTGCACCTAACCATGCTTTTCATTCTTGATGTTGCACTTGACATTTTAATTTTGGAGGGAGTCAGATGAGCATCAGTGAATAGTTCTTTGAGGAAAAAGGCACACACAGAAATGCACATACATTCACATACAGAGACATACACATTTACTTGGAATTTCAAGAAGTTTAAACACTGTGTATCTTTAAGTTGATACCTGCCCATATACTCCCTGTTTTGGTGCCTTCACACTCTTGCAGATGTTCACTTGGGCCCCTGACCTTGTGGATCTGTGCTGTGGATGGATATGTCTAAGAGCTGTGCAGGCTCAAGTTTCATCTCTGGCTTAGCTCTGTATTGATTAGCTGTGAATTTACACTAACTCATTTCCTATTTGTAAGATGGGACACTTTATGTGTTCTCCTCTATATTCTAATTCTTACCTCATGGAAAAATCAAATAAATATAGTTTACAAAAACATTGTCCCATAGCATGACACTGCTGTAATATCTTCCTTGGTTGACATTTTGCTGGCTTCTTTGTCTCCTGGTCTTTCTGGTTCTTCTCTGTATCCCTGATGCTGGGATACCCAAGAATTCCTAACACTACTTTGCCATGGCCCAATGGGAATGCCAGAGCCAGGCCTATAGCAACATGCCTGGGCTGCTTCTTCAATTTGATCTTAACTAACATGTAGAAAATTTCTGTGTCAACCAACAAGGTAAGTATGTCTCTTGTTATTTCTTGTTAAAGTCAAACTTTGAGGCCTATATTTCACTGCTTCTAGAAAACTTTGAATATTATTTCTAACCTGTCCCCTTGAGCTACTAAATATTAGTTCCCTCTATTACCATTCTCAAAAATGATGATCAAAGAAAAGATGAGATCTGTGGGCATGTGGGAGACCCATTTTCATCCTGCACAGAATTGTTGATTGCATTTAGCATTTGCTTGCGTTCAGCTTACATTTCTCCTTTGTCAGACTCTCAACAGTAGTGACTTACTTAGTTTGGTCTTGGCCTTCCTTCCTTAGTGCCAGTATCAGGTTTGGGGTATAAACAATGCCACTAGTAGACTGTATATTCTATACAATGATTGGATCTGACCAGGGACTTAGACAGAACTGCACAGTAGCATTTCTGGATCATCCTTTATCCTCAACACATTTCCCCAGAGGTCATTAGGGTTAGGTTTGTGTGCTTGACTCTGTGATGTCTAAAAGCCCCAGAAGTAAATACAAGCTCAGAGAATGGTCTCAGCCTCAGAGTAGTGGCTGAGGGATGAGCAGACCCATGTTACCTTGCAGAGAGTGCCTGAAAAGTGATGTCCTTAGGTACGCAGGCTTACTTTACTTATCTAGATGGAATATGTAGTACTCAGGACATCTTAGAGACAGAGAATATCCAGGCTCTTACCCACTGCTCCAGCCTTCCCTAGACTGAAGCCATCAGCTGACTTCCCATGGTCAGTCAGCCTGCCTTCCCGGGAGACTTCTCTTGGACTTCCACAGCATGGAACTTGATCTTCAGATGTTGTCCTCCACACCCTGCCCTGGGCTCTGTCACACAGCCCTGCCGTCTCTCTGATGTCAACTTCCTGATTAACATCCCTCCCCATTTTCTCCCTTATTTACTGTATGAAGTGCTAACAGGGAGTCTTTTGGGCTCAGAACCGAGATAAAGCTGTGTCCATCCATGCATTTTCCCCCATCAAGGAGAGGGAGCTGTAATTACAAGTGATTACTGTCATGATCTCAGAGAATTGGAAGCATAAGAGCTGGGATCAGAAGCTCCCCTCACTCTGGCAGCCACCACCTCCCCAAAGACTAGCTTCCAAGCCAGGGTAAGTATGTGCCAGCCTGGGAGTGCAGAGACCCAGGCAGAAAGCACCTGGGAGGTCCTTAGCAGGCTTTCACACCCTATGCTTGTAGCTATAAATAGCAGGACAGAGCAGGCCCTGGTCCTTTTGGGGAGTGGAGATGGGGAGGACCCAAGGAAGTGTTGGCCCTGGAGACTATGATGGGGACAAGAGTCAAAACTAAAGCAAAAGTCCACAAATCAAAACCAAGGGGCTAGGGGAAAGCCGAAAGAGGCAATGGTGAGCTACTTTGAGGTCAGGATGCCCCAGAGGCAGAGCCTGAACTCTGCAGGTGTGGGACCAGGACTCCAGCGTTGGAGGCTTGGCAAGGCCTCTACCCATGAAGTGTTTTATTTGGTGAGATGACTTGAGATGATAAAGAGGCATCTGATAAAGTGCACATCTGCTCTCTGGGAAGGAAAGAAGAATGCTGTATAAGGATTCTGTCATTTCAGCCTCTGGGGCCCAGTCAAGGCTGACTTATACCTTGGACAGCGGCCAGACCTCACTGAGAAGTGTTGGGGAGAGCAAGCTCACCTTTGAGCTGGTATCTATCACCAATGCATCTGTGGGAACTGGAGTCATACTGGGTCCTAGGCAGATTTTCTCAGTCTACCCAGGGAGTTACTGCTCTCCAGGGCCATGGATCTGGGGGTTTGCATCAAAATTACAAGATTAGCTTGAGAAGCTGTGGACAGTGGGTGATGCCTGTTCCGGTCAACATGTCCCCAGGGATGAGATACAAAACCCATTCAAGGATGCTCTAAAGAAAGAGTTTGCTCTGAGAAGATAAGGATGGTTGATTAATAACAGATGATAGATGTACGAGGGATGGGGATATGGCTCAGTGAATAAAGTGCTTGCTGTGCAAGGGTAAGGACCTGGGTTCGAACCCACATGGAGCCAAGAATGGCAGTGTACATCTAGATAGTGCTTCTACTGTGAGATGGGGCAGGGGCTGGGTCAGGAGACTCCCATGAAGCTTGCTGGAAGTTACCCTAGGATATGCAGCAATTAACAACAAAGAGATTTGTCTCAAATAAGGTGGAGGGAGATGACCACCAACCCATAGCTAAGGTGGTCCTCTGACCTCTCCACACATGCTGTGACACGTGACTTCGTTCACATGCACACATGCTTTGTGTATGTACACATAATTTTTACATGCACGCAGTATAAGACACACACATGAAAGATGATAGACAGTTGTCAGGAGCTGAGCAGGAGAGAAGGGCAGCCCCTCGGAGTTGTGAGGTGGGAAGAAAGAAGTAAGACTGATGTCTTTTATCAGAGCCCCTGAAATGCCCCCTGCTCTTGCACTTGATCTACTACAGACCCATATCAGGATCCTTCAACTCACGTGTCCCCTACTGTGGCACCTACGAGTGTTGGGTTCTGTGAATGTTCTGAGGGTAGAAGGGATTGCCAAGGAAGATAATTATAGAAAGGGCTCAGCACAGGGTGACAACAGTCCTGAGAAGTAAGACATAGGCACTGGTATTGAAGAGCCTGTGGTGTCCTTGTCCGTGAGCAACCTGGAGAAGGAAATGGGATCACCTGTAGTGGCTCAGCTCCCTTGGGAGTAAACCTGGATTTTAGGGCCAACCCTCATCATCCAGCCTAATGGGATGTCACATACAGTGTCATTTTTTTTTTTTTTTTTAATGGGAAAATGTGAGTTTCCATCAGCCTTCTTAATGTGTGGAGTTTGACATCATCACTTCAGGAGAGGTGGGGACTATCTCATGTGGCTTTGAGCATCAGAAAGAGTGTGTCTCAAGCACCATTATCTGTTTTTCCTTAATCCGAATCAACCTTTAAAACAAAAAGAATGTGTCTCAAGCACCATTATCTGTTTTTCCTTAATCAGAGTCAATCAGTAAAACAAAAGCATGTATATGTTTAACCATATATGTATATGTATATGGTTAAACATATACATGCTTTTGTTTTACTGATGATGTTCTTAATTTAAATAGTAGTTGATTTCTAAAGCAGAATGAAATAAAGTAACCCTGCTAAAGGTCATTTATTAATATAGCCCTCTGATAAATATATCCAGTATCAGTGGTCTAGCTAGAGGGGGAAAAAGTGTTTGTTTGTTTAGTTTTTTTTTTTGTTTACCTAAAAGAATACCGAGGTAAATCTTTTTGGTAAAAAAAGGCAGGATTACCCCTTAAATTTAGGATTTAACTTGTGTAGCCAGATTGGCCTCAAACTTGCCATCC
Source organism: Sigmodon hispidus (assembly GCA_004025045.1). NCBI lineage: Eukaryota > Metazoa > Chordata > Mammalia > Rodentia > Cricetidae > Sigmodon > Sigmodon hispidus. The sequence goes on from PVIH01004127.1 coordinate 29,020, forward strand.
TCCTGCCTCAGTGCTGGGATCACAGGGACCACCATGCTCTGCCTCTCCAGTACTGTCTCACTTGACATCTTTTGTCTCTTTAGTGTGGCCCTGTGAGTCTATCTTTCTCTTTGCCTCTCTCAAGTTAGTTGCTCCTGGTAACACTAGAAACTGTCCCTTGGGCACATGCACCTGCTGATCTAGCATGTTCTTGCTGGGCACAATGATGAGTGAAGCAGGTTTTTGATAAAATCTGTGTCACAGCCTTGGAGTTTCCCATGGCCGAACAGGCTTCAGGGACATCTAAGGACTCTGCTAAAAAAAAATAAAAATAAAAAGATCTATGAAATAAATGACTGGATTCCTCCTGAGAGCCAGGAATGAGTCTTTAAGTTTTTTGGTTAGCTCCTTGAACGCAGTGAAGACTGGCCACCATTCCATGGCGAAGACTGGGGTCACAATAATACCTTTGGTTTGCCTTCATCTGATGCTTTATGGATCTTCAAAACAATCTGTTTAAATTGCATTTGATGTGGCAACTTATACTGACTGTCCAGAGTACTCTTGGATGTCAAGAGCCTGTGACTATGCGATCACTTTGTTCCTTCTTAGAAAATTACATCAATGGGCCAGACAGAAGTGTCTACTTCCCACAAAGGAATGGGAATTATGCCCCTATGACTACTGGGGCACTGGTTTGAGTGGCAAATGGGTCTTCCCCTGTGAGTTTAGGATGAGACTTCTATCCTGCTTCCTTGAGGATGATGAACTGGACTAAGCTGTGGTTCTTATAGGTTTCAAGGCTGGTATGTCATTATTTCTGTGGTTTCCAAGGAGATCCAGAGAGACAGTGATGATGTAGCTGCCAGACAATCACACTGTGCTCTGGTCATCTTGCTTCTCTGGTCCCCTTTAATAACCCTTGCTTGTCTATAGATACTGAGGAAAGAGCTAGACTTCACTTCTACACACCTTGTTTACTGCCTCCCCACACTCTCACACCCCTTCATCCCCAGATCTCAGTGACCATAGCCCAAGGCCTGCTTTCTGCCTTCCATTAACATTGCCTACAGGCATGACTTTTTCTGTCCACCCTCCAGCCCAGAGGTCCTAAGCTGTCAGCCCCCCAGCCAAATCTGGTCTGCAGATGTGTGTTGTTTGTTTTGTAGTGCTTACATTTTTAAAATTTACTGCCAACATTTAAAAATCTGATTTCTCATAAAAACTCAGAACTCTGGCTTGTCTTGAAGAGCTGGATGTCCAACCACGCTGGTCCAGACTCCACATGGCAACAATCAGTGGGTTGCATAACGGGTGGGCTGAGCTCAGGATGGGCAGGTTCTCTGTGAGTTGCCATGGTCCCCACTATTTCTGAATCCTTGTTGACAACCTCATGTGTCACCTGCCTGGTCACTGGCTTTAATCACTTCAACCTGCACATTGGGAAGAGGCACAATCTTGGGTCCTAATGCAAATCCCATGATGCTGCTCAAGGCCACTTCTCTCTTTTTATTTAAAAGATAGGCTCTTAGAACTTCAGCTATTACCTGGTACCCTGAGAGGAGGTCCTTATTCTGGAGTTTCTTTTTTTCTTTCTGTTAATATTCAGTCTTGGGCCCCTGCTTATAATACAACAGGCCACCTCCTAACACCAGGGACACAGAAAACCCAGGCAGAGGGGACTAATTCAGTATTTTGCCTGACAGGGTTATAGCTCTACATACAGGTTGGCATCAAACTAGGTGCTTCTTGTTACAATGAATCTATGGGTTGGTGACTATGAGTATGCATCTATCTCTCTACAACATTTTACTAATATTCCAGTACCCAGAACCTCACTTGTAGAAGCCTCCTTCTGACCGACCGATCTCTCTCTCTCTCTCTCTCTCTCTCTCTCTCTCTCTCTCTCTCTCTCTCTCTCTCTCTCTCTCTTTCACGTGTGCATACCTGCACTATATAGTCTAAGATGGTCTTAAACCATGTGCTGTCCCTGCTTGAGATGGCTTGGGTCTATCTCCTTTTCTAAGTCTTTAATTTCCTGAACTCTTGCTACCCTTTCTGTGACCTGGCATGTGGGACTTGTTCCTTGAGAAATCTGTAAATCTTTATTGTGCATCTCTGCAAAGAGCATGGGATAGAATTTTACAACTTCTCCCGATGTTTAGGTTGGGCAGTGAGAAAGTCCTAGTTGTAGCCAGAAGTCCAGAAGAATTTCTCCCACCTGTGATCCTGCAGCCACTTATAAAGTAATTACTCAGAGGCTTATATTAATTACAAACTGTTTGGCCTATGGCTCAGGCTCATTGCCAACTAGCTCTTATAACTTAACGCATTTCTACTCATCTGTGTCTTGCTACTGGTAAGCTAGTGGCTTACCAGTACTTTAACAACTTGCTTCTTGGACCAATGGATTGTGTCTCCCAGACTCTGCCCTTCTTATCTCTGCTTGGATTTCCCACCTGCCTTTAAGCCACCTTGCCATAGGCTAAACATCTTCTTTAATAACCAATGGTAATAAAGCATATTCACAGTGTACAGAAAGGTATCCCACATTACCTACTCCTGTGTGTTGGCAATCCTTTCTGTTCCTTCAAGTTCAAGGTCAGGGCTCAGATCAGGATTCAATCCCAGCCACTATACAAACTAGTTTACAAGTATATTTGTTCTCATTCTGTCCACATAGGAACATTTTCTGTTTGGATGTTTCTTCTCCCCAAATCAGACAGCGTAGATGTTACAGGCCAGGGCTGGGCACTGCCCAGCAGATGGCATTTCAGGGGTGACCTTGTGACCACTTTGTTCATCACTGTAGCTGGCCTGGGCATTTAAGCAGTATATCACCATTGTTACTGCTGATCTTTGTAAGGCCACCATTCCAGGCAGCCTGAGCCATGAGTGCACATACTCTGGCAGCTTCTAGAAAGAAGGTACCTGTCCGACCTACTCCCCATTCCCACCACACAACTCTGACCTCCTCCATTTCCCAAGAGAGGGCTCAGGATTGTCTCTTCCTTTCTTTAGGGCTTTTGTGTTCTTTCATTTTCTGATTGGCTTCTGTTCTCTCTGTTGAGAGCCCTCCTCTCCAGGGTGGGCCACTGTTTTCCCTGTGTTTGGAGTTTCTGTGCTTCTTGCTGGGTTTTGCCATATAGTGTGGTGTCCACTGTGGTACTGCAGTGCTGCCTGCATCTCCTAATCCCAAGAAGATAGCAATGGGCCTTGTAGAGAAACCCACAAGTGTCATTGAGGCCTGACTTACATTAGTAGCTGGGGAGTCAACGTTGATGATACATAATAGACGTTAAATGACATCTTTGAGCAGAAACACACACACACAATGATCAGTGGTTGGGAATTCGAGCATAGCATACAAAATACTTCACACTGTGCTATATGTAGCTGGCAGTTGCATGCTGTGCACAAGACCATGTGTTGCTTCCCTAAAGCTAGGGCTCACTAGCTAGTGCTCACTTTGAAGAACACATTGCAAGTAATTAAGATTGGCTGGGTTTTCTTTCTATAGGACAAGCAGCACCTAACTGCACATTACACATTATTTCTTCTTCTTCCTCTGCTCCTGCTAGACTACCAGGGAACAATAAGACAGGAGATGAGGTCAAGCAGGCCCAGATCCCCAAGCAGCACCTGGTGACTACAGACCATGAGTTATGCCTCACTGGGCTTCACTTTCCTGTCTGATAAAGGGGAAGAAAATGATAGTCCTTCACTCCAGATACAATATTGGGATACATGTAAATATGATCTGATCCAGTCTACTTGGGATGGAGACCCTTGTGTGTGTGTATGTTTGTGTATGTATATGATTTATTTTTAGGTATATATATGTGTGTGTGTGCATGTCTGTATATGCACCACGCATGTGCAGGTGCCCACAGAGGCTGGGGCATTGGTTTCCCCTGGAACTAGAGTTACAGGTGGTTGAGAACTGAACTCTGGACCTGTACAAGAGCATCAAAGGCTCTTAACCACTGAGACATCTTTCTAGGCCCCAGACATACCTGTTGGGTAATTGTGGTAACTATCATGAGGTTAGAGATATCCAAACCTTTCTCTTGGTCCTCAAGGAGTAGATGGTTTTGTAGGAGTGGTATACTGTCAAACTGACTCACAGAGAATTATGCCATTGGCCAGGGAAGAAGAGACAGTCAATGAGTAGGAACACCAGATTTGCGGGCATGAGGACCTGAGTTTGAATCCCAGTACCCACATAAACAACCTGTTATGTGCAGAGTAGTAGATTCTGAGAGCTTGCTGGTGAGCCTAGCCTTTAAAACTTTAAGCTCTGGTTCAGTGAGAGGCCCTGCTTCAAAGTGATAAGAAAGGGGGTGGAGGAAGACACGGTGTCTTTCTCTGATCTCCATATGCTCGCTCATACATAGGAGAGCATGCCCACACACTCATACGCATGAGGTACTATGGAGACTTTGTGGATGGGACAGTGAACAAGTGAGTGGAGAGCTCTGAAAGGAGTGTGGCTGAAGCATAAAGCTGGAAGAGGCTGAAGAGGCTGAGGGAGCCAATGGGGAGGACATTACAGGAGGAAGCAAGCACAGACAGACTCACAGAGGAAGGAACCAGAGACTGAAGAGCCCAAGAAGCACACGGTTCAGGGTGGACAGCTGGTAGGTGGGCACAGGATGGGGAGGTAAGTTGGATGTGTGGGTGGAGTCAGACTCGAGGAGATCTAAGACAACTCAATTCCCATAGCAATACCTGGATGGTCTAAGTCCTTTCTTCCTTCTCCCCATTTCAACCTGCCATCCCTTCAGGATCAGCCAGCTCTTCTCGGGAAGCCTGTGGATGCCCACACATCTTCCGCTCTAGCCTACTTTGTCCTAGTGGATTACGGGCCCTGCCAATCTCTTCCTCTTTTCTTCTCTGTCACAAGGGCTTTGGGACTGATTTCCCCACTGCTGACGCCCCAGCTCTTCGCTTCACAAACCATTCTCAGAAGTGACTTCTAGAAGTCAATATAAAGAATCCACTCCAACCCCACCAATGGCTCCCTGAGCCTCCAGAACCCATCCCGAGATACACTCAAAGAACTCTTGTGAAAATGACCTGGTACCTTTGAATTGCCTGGGGAGCAGGACTTTTCCTCTCTCTTCCCCTGGGGCATTGGCTATACAGCTGCCATCAAGGTCGGCATCTCTAGTCCTAGGTTACAAAGGCCACCCTGAGAAGCAGGGACTGGGACTTGCTGTGTGCCTGTGTAGGGTGAGGTGCTTGGAGGCTAGCAACAGTTCCTGCCTCATACAACTATGTGAGGAGCAAATGAGAATGCAGGGGAGCGCAGTACTTAGCAGAGTACCCAACAGACATTGGCAGTTACTCTGTGAATGTGAGCCTACAGTTTGGGAATGATACAGAATCCTGGTCACTGGGTACCATTCTTCCAGGGGTAATAATAACTATGCAGAACCTGGCCTCTGGGGTCTTTTCTTTCTCTCTTCTTTCTTCCCTTTCTTTCTCTTTTTTTTTGGGGGGGGGGGGTTTGAGATAAGGTTTCTCTGTAGCCTTGGATCCTGTCCTAGAACTTGTTCTGTAGACCAGGCTGGCCCTTACTCACAGAGATCGGCCTGCTTTTTGGGATTAAAGGCATGCACCATCACTGCTTGGCCTGGGGTCTTTCTTAAGGGCTTTCATTTTTGTTTTGCTATATAGTACCTCTATATACACTGTTCCAGACAAGCACCATATGGAAAGGTTGAAAGAGACACCCATCAGTTGCAGGGAGAGACCTTCATTTGATCACTGGTACCAGCAGGAGTTTCTCAGTCTGACGTTGAATTCCTTAAGTGCTTTAAGGAGAACTTGAACTTTTATCTCGGCTTGTGATGCTTCAAGTATGAAATGTCCTGTGTCTGTGGTTGGCTATTTCATGTAGTTCTACTTCTTCAGACTTCAAGAAGCGTTTGAGAGTTGATGCTCTCAGTGATAGTCATATACTGGGGCTAGCTTGGCCTTAGAGCACTTGCCTAATGTTCACAGAGCCTAGGTTTGTCCTTAGCAACCCCCTCCCAAGTTGTATGAACTGACTCAGTGAGTGCTGGCTGTATGCCAGGCATCATTTTGTACACTCTGAGTATTACCTCTCTCTTATTTTACATAACAGCCTTGAAAGAAAGGAAGCTAGTTTTTGTACATTAATAGAAATCATGAGCACAGTGAAAAAGGCAAGGCCATATTGGTGTGACTGGTGTCGAGTGACAGACAAGGATACAAGGAGCCCAGGAATGGGAGAAAACTGGAAGTGAGAATCCCAGTATCAGGTATTCCCATGGTATGCTTAAGCAAAGGGCCTGTGCTAACTCAGCCACCAATCAGGGAACAGAAACGTGCAGACAGAGCATCCAAGATGAGCAGAGGCCCAATAACAAGCAAAACAGTTATCTGGCTTGGTGGCCCTTGGAAAAGGAGGACTCACGTTGGCACGATTGAAAAGTCAGCGTAGGCATGGTGACTCTGCCTCACTTCCAGCACTTAGGAGGCAGTGGAGGGAGGATCAGGAACACCACAAGTTTGAGACCAGCCTGGGCTACAGAGTGATGTCCTGTCTCAAAAGCAGTCTCCCATGATCCTCTGCCTAGGGCTAGGAACAAATTCTAGGTTTCATCAACTTGGGCCAAAGTACAAATGTTTTGCCCATGAACTTAGAAAAAGAGGGTTGGCTGTTGATAAGGTGAAGAGGGTAATGACAGGCTCTCTCAGGGATCCCACCAATGAGACTCATCTTGCCAAGGTGTGGACCCTTGTTTATTTCAGTGGTCAAACAGGAAAGCAGGGATCGGGCGTGGCCTACAACTTTCCATCTGCATAAACACAGCTATGTTTCTTTCCCACCAGAAGGTTTCCTTGGCAACTTCTGTTTGTGCGTGTACGCATGCACATTGGTACTTATGCATGTGTGCAGAAGTGAAGAAAACATGTTCTTCGGCAAAATATCCATTGCAATGGAGTTCTTTAAAAAATTGTTTCTATTATAAAAGTAACATGGGGAATAGCATTTGGAAGTTATAAAAATAATATAAAGAGCATGGAACTCGCTTCAAAATCACAAAGCAGAGACTTCCACAATGGTCACTGAGGTCATTTCCATGGAAGGTTTTCCATGTGTTTTGGGCTATTTGAGAGACTGTGGGACCAGGCTGCATTTTATCTGAGTTATATTGGGCATTATTTCATAACCTGTTGTTTTGTGTTTTATTGTATTTTATATTTTTTTATTTTGCACTATTTTTTTCATTCAAGCAAACATCTAAAATAGTTTAAAAGGTTACAAATTGTTCCACTGTCTTATAATTTGTCTTAGCACACTCCTATTGTGGAGCTAACCTATTTTTAAGGTTGAGATGAGTGACCTTTGTCCTCCTGCTGATGCATTTCTCCTGCAGATACTTTGACCTACCAATGCCTGTTTTAGAAGACTTTGATATATCTAATAAAGTTATAAAATGCTGCCAGTTTATGGTTCTCTGCCACCGCAACTGTAGCAGAATTCTGTTATTATTCCTTCACCAGGATTAAATCATTTCATTAACAAAACCTGGCAGTGATCTTTTAACTCATTTTCCCTTTGCCTTCTGTAGCATTTGGAATTTGAAAGCTATTTGGCACAGGATTGCTCAAGATCACACATTGATTACCATAGCGATCGCCTTGTTTGTTCTTGGATCGACCTTTTAAAGGGGCTTTGCTGTTTTTCCCTGAATGAATAATTTAAAACCTTGGTGAAGCAGTTGTGTTTTGCTCGTTTTCTTGGTAGTGGTGTGCACCCACTGGGCCTTGACTGAGGGGTGTGGCTTAAGCACACCTATTTAGTTGAAGGGTGAGGACTTGGAGTAAAGTGGTTTCTGAACTCTGATGGGCCACCCTGTGATAGAAATGCAAATCCAGTAACTAAATGCCTAGTTCACATATTACAAACCTCAGTTTTGTCATATATAAAATGGGAACAGTAGCATGTCTTTGGAGAATGACTATGTGTTAAATGAACCATTAGACAAGATGGTGAGGTGTCCCATGTAAGTCCCTCTCAATGTTATTCCTGACAGGTTTGCATTAAGCTCCAGCTGCAGTCACATGTTCTTTCTGAGGATTGACTTGAGAAAGGTGGGTTTCTTTGTTACAATCTGCACATTAAGTGTCTCCCTATCAAAACTGAAGTCTCAGCTCACATGCCACCTACCATTTTATAAGTTTTGGTTACAGTTTTTTTCAAAGTGCTTAATCCTTCCCTGCAGCGAGCTCATTGTTTATGCTAATCCATTAGAACTCAGACACCATGAAGGCAGCCCATGTGGGGAGGAGCCTGCACCGTGGTGCTCAGGGCAGGTGCTCAGCTGAGGTTTTCTGAAATGAATAGGCTACTGGTAAACTGGTTTTTTAACATCATGTGCTGATTTTTGTTTTTTGTTTCTTCCCTTTCTTTTCTTTCTTTCTTTTTAAAAAGTAAATCAAAGACATTTTCTGCTATAATTATCTATAAGGACACCCTAAAATAATCTGCAGTTAAGAACAGTACCCATTGTGTTTAAGAAAACTAGGAATCAAAGAATGTTATGTTTTAAGAATAAAGAATAGAAGGAGTAATTAAAGTTTTGTTTAAGCATTTCCATATTAATGAATATTCATAGTCACTTATTTAAATATTGATTTTTGAAACAAGACATCATCCCATGGGTTTGAAGGAGCCTGTCTCTCCCTGCATGGATAGCCTGGGTGTGTATCGTTGAGGTTTGATTAATTGTGTCAGAAGGGCGTTGTGTGTACACCAGTGTCTACTATGATGCATGCAATTAAGGCACTTTTTGTTGGGAGCGGAAGAAAATTGGACTTTCCCAAAGAAAAGCAGCTTGCTAACAATGTTGATAACAGATTGCTTCTTAATTGAACTTGGGAGGTGAATTATATGGTGAATTAAAAAAAAGAACAACTTGGAATTCAGTGAATTGTTCCATAAAGGAAAGTGTGGGATTGAATTGCAGATGCTGGTTGGGGACATTTCAGCCTGGCCCCATGCATCAGGGCCGTTGACCTCCACTGTATTTCAGAGAGAGTTTGGACAGGCCAACCTCCCTTTGCAAGGCCTGGAGGGCTTTCTTTCCCAGAGACCAGCTGTAAGTTTGGATTTCTTATGCAAAGGAGATGGTTTGAATAAACCCCTGTGACTAATGAAATTTACAAGGCTTTGCATATTGTTATGTTACACTGAAGAAGTAATTAAACAATGGTCAAGTGTGTAAGATATGTTTGTTTGTATATGTATGTGTATACATCCCTGTGCATATGTGTGTGTACCTCTTTTGTCTTGCAGTCATTCTTTAGGAAGAATATGTATGCCTGCAGTGGATGTAAGAATGCAACCACTTGTCTCCAGTTCTTTCTTTGTCTGTTTTGTGTGTTTGTGTGTGTATGTACAAGTCTGTGTGTGTGTGTGTGTGTGTGTGTGTGTGTGTGTGTGTGTGTGTGTGATACAAAGTTTCTCTCTCAGACCTGGAGCTTACCACATAGGTTAGACTGACTGGCCGGAAGCTCCAGGCGCCTCCCATCTCGGCCCCTCACTGAAGGGGTTAATTTTCCACTGGTCTTTCTCACATGAGTTCTGGGGTGCTTCCAAGACAAGCACTTTGCTGCCTGAGTCATCCCCAGGCTCCTGCCTTTCCTGCAGCACTTTGAGCTGCAGCCGTGGCCCCAGCCTTGCCTGGGAAGGAGCAGTTTCCTTGCTTCTAGGGGTGACACAGAGCTTTTTCTCTTTCTTGTTTTTGGAGTCAGGGTTTCACTGTCCTGGAACTCACTCTGTAGACCAGACTGGCCTTGAACTCAGAGACTCACCTGCATCTACCTCCTGAGATTAAAGTCATGCTCCACCACGGCCTGCTGAGACATAGGTTTTTTTTTTTTTTAAGGTTGTGTGGGTCTAACCCCAACTCTACATCTTTGGTTTCTAGTGAGATTGGAAAGAAAGAGGTCAGTTGTTAAGAACATTATTCAAGATTAGCCAGGCAGTAGTGGAGTATGTCTTTAATTCCAGCACTTGGAAGGAGGCAGAGAGAGGTGGATCTCTCTGAGTTCAAGGACAGCCTGGTCTATAGAATGAGTTCCAGAAGCTCCTTCCCTCTAGTAAAGCTGAGGGACAGACATTTTGCCCCAGCACTAAGCTGAGCTGGAAATGGTTGCCATTATCTTTGCTGCCCTAGTCTTTTGCTCACTGACTCTTTCATCACCTGTGTAACTGGGCACCTGCTTCATGCCAGGTTCTGGGGGAAAATGTCCTTTTCTTTGTTACTAAATCTAAAATCTTAACAAGGGGATTCTGCCTAGCACTGAATCAGGAGTGTGTGGTGAGAGAAGATGGTGAGGGCTGAGGAAGCTCAGAGGAAACGACCTTAATGCCCAGGAAGAATAGGGGTACCAGGCTGCTGTGCCCCAGAGGAAATGGTGTCCGGTTAGAGACTTGAGGAACCAGCAAGAACAAGCCAGGCCCAGGAGGAGGGTTTGCTTGCAGAGGCTCTTTAGGATGAGAATAGTGAGGTGGTACATGTCTTTGATTTCAGTGCTTAGGCAGGAGGATTTTGAGTTCAAGGTCAGCCTAGTTTGCATAATAAAGACTTGTTTCAAGCAAAATAAGGGAGGAAAATGAAAACTAGAAACTTAGTGTGGCTCAGCTTGTGGAAGTAGAGGCAGGAGGTGAGGCACAAAGCCTGAGAGGGTCTCACCACTAAAGGCCTCATCAGTCATTTACCCCAAAGGCCCTGACTGGGGAGGGAGGGCTTGTCTCCTCTAGGTGGAGGAGAGACCTGGATCCCTCTGAGGAAAAGGACAGGTTCAGGTTCACCTCTAGGGAATAAGATCAGATCGAATATGCTCCTGTTTGTTCGTATTGGTGATGGCGTTTTGTTTTTGTCTTTTGAGATAGAAACTCATGTAGCTCCAGCTGTCCTTAAATTTGCTATATAGCTAAGACTGGCCTTGAACTCCAGATCCTTTGGCCATATCTCCCACGTGCTGGGATGACAGATGTGCTTCCATCCTAGCTGAGATTTGTGTTCTTAATTGCCACAGCACTGTGACAAATGTCAGGTGTCCTCTTACAGATGCCTGGACAAGGCTCTGGGCCCTTTGGAGTTGCCTATACTGCCCAGGCACCTCACTTGTTCCCGGACTGATGAAGGTGAGGGGTTGTTGTTGTCGAAGGGTGATAAGCGACTGACACCTCTGCACCCACAGGGCAATTGAGGCGTCTTTGCTCTTGGCATGTGTTTCCTGACCCTTGGGTCTTTATGAGGCTGGAGGCCTCAAACCCAGCTGAGGAAAGTGTTTGGCCACATTCTTAGCTTGTGGCTAATACTGAGGTTGGCACTTTCATTAAGACAGATGCTCTCAAATATATCACTGCTTTGTCTCCTCCAAATCCAAGGTTTTCCACCTATTCCAGCCCCAGCATCAGAGAGCCAAAGGAACCAGAAAACTTCACTGAGTCCTCTGCCTTCTATGGAAGCAGGTGTCATCCATTCCTCCTGGCCTGGCTTCCTCCAGCACAGCTTCAGCCTTTACCACAGCCTCATCACAACGCTTGCCTTCATCACTGCCCTAGCTACCTCCGCTTATCTTGAGCCAGGCACAGCTTACAGATCCTTCTTCCTTCCCCTCACCCTTTATTTTTGGGAAGCCGAATACAGTGTAATCGACTGATATCATTTATTCTGGGCTCCCACTGCTCTACAAACAGCCCCTTTAAGTCTCAGCTCCCATGCTCCCCTCTTGTTCACTGTTAGCAACTCCCGTTACACAAAAGGCAGATACAGTTAGACGTCTTCGGAATCCTATCTGGGACACTCGGAATAAAAGCAGCTGAAGTCCAGAGAATGTCTCCAAGGCCCCCCACACTAGCTGTTCTTGCAGATGCTGATGGTTGAGCACCTCACTGCCAGGGTTCTCCTTTTCATTCCATTCCTGGCATACCCAGCTCCCTGTTGCCGAGCACATTCATACCCCAGGGCCTTTGCACCTGCTGTCTCCTTGGTTTGGAATGCTCTTTGCCAGATAACGATAGATTTTTATCTCTCCAGACTTCTTTTTATTCTTACACAAAATGGCCCCCTGAAATCCCCTCCTCCCTCTTTCTTCACAGCACGCACCAACAGCCAATTTAAATTCTCCACTTCTGTTGTCCCTTCTACCCACTTCGACTGGAATATAATTTCCTGAGGTCACCCCTGCAGCAGTAGTAACAGAATCTGGCACATAGCAGGTGTCAGATGCATATTTTCTGAATGAACGCATACCTAAACAAACCATTACCTCATTTGGTCCCTGCAGCAGCCCATTTGACAGACCAAAGATGCTAACGCCCCAGGTTCTCGGCAGTAGTTGCGCAGCCTGTGGGGTGGAGGCTGAGTTGGACCTGGAGCCTGGCGGTGACCCGCCTCTCTGTGCAGATGGCACATTCCTGTGCTGCAGAACGACTTCATACCGTCAGGATTTCCCCTGACCTTTAGCCCGAGAGGAAATGATATCGCAACTGGAATACCCGAGGGCCAGGAGCTGGCAGTGCAGACCCCGGCAGCTGCAGGGGCTGTGTGAGCGCATTCTGAGCCGGCCAGCCAGGCAGGATGCAGAAAGTCTCCTGTCCCTGCCTGGCGTTAGGGTCCTTTCTCTACAGGACACCAGGGCAGCTGCAGGCTCTGCCTGCGTCACAGCGGTGGATGAGGCAGTCTGCCACTCAAGAACTGGTGCTAGGGCCACATGCTGCCTCTACTGGCGTCGACCTGGATATAGCGTATCCATTGGACAGTGTGGTGCCAAACTCTATCACACAATGGTGGCACAGCATAGGTTTTGGCTCTTTGCCTAGGAGACCATGTCCTGAGCCCAAACATCCTGGGCTTGTTAACATGCACCTCAGTGTTGGCTTCTTTAAAATGAGTTTATATTCCACGTATCCCAGAGTGTTCTAATGGGGGCAAAGGAGCTAGGGAAGTTGCATCATAAGCTTCAGGTTTCTCAATCAATGCAAAAAACACCTTATTTGTCAATAGATTCTTCTTTAGAGGATTTGATATGGCTTCTTGGTCATTATATTTCCTGAGCATAGATCTGCTCCTGCTGCCTTACCCAGCACCCACTGATGACCCTTCTCGTTTTTAACCAGTAGAAGCTCCAGCCCCCTTGTCAGCACATACTGAATTTGGTAGAATTTGCAACCTGCTCCTCCACTGTTATTCCAGCTCACCATTTAGAGGGGGCTAGTGTTGAGGCAGGAACCCTGTCTGCCTCATTCCCAGCCAAATCTATGTTTCAGGGATTATACCCAGCACACAGCAGGATCAATTAGTACTGTACTTGGAAATTAAAATCTTCTGAGAAAGGTAAATACTGAGGAGTTTATTGGCCGCACTATACTCCTCAGCCCACAGTTTCCTTGTACATCCATCCCAGCTTCTCTATCTGGATCAGGAGCTGACCTGGACTTCCCATGGATCCTATGAATTCCACTCTGAGCATCCTTGATTGACCAAGGAAGATGTTAGTCTTACTAATTTGTGAGTGGTTATTGGGACATTCATTGACCCAGTAAGTCTTAGTTAGCTGACCAAGTCCTTGCTGTTCTGATTGATGCCCAGTGGTCAGCTTTGCTCCCTTGATATGTCCTAATCTCTGTTTTCTTGTCCTCCTTCAGGTGGGCCTGAGGAGCCATCTGCAAAGTGGCCAAATGTCACAGCCTCCAATACCAGCATCCAGGCGGCAGGAAAAGGTAATGCGCATGTGGCCCCACCAGGCTTCTGAGAGCACTTTATTTTATTTTTTCTTTCAAATTATGGTAAAATTTGATAGATAACCTAAATCCAGCACTTTAACCATTTCAAAGCTTACTGTCTGATTGTATAAAGTACACTGACAAGGTGGTATGACCTTCATCTTGTTCAGACTTTTATCCTCAGTCCCAGAGGAGACTCTGTACCCATCAGTTGATGCTACCATGCCCCCAGACCCCAGCTTTTGGTGTCTTTTCGGAAGCTTGGAACCTACTGTGTTTCCTTTGGTGAAATAGGCCTGTCTTGCTATGGCTGGGTGTGGGGACTGGGATGGGTATGGAATGCTGCTGTCTTGCTATAGAAGGGTTTGGTAAGGAAAACTGTTTTTGTGGGAGTGGGGAGGGTATGGAAAGGCAGGGTTTATTGTTTGGGGACTACTAGAAAACTCTACCTTCTAGGTTTGGCTTTTCTTTATGGTACTTGGCTTATGAATTGAAGGCCTGAGAAAAAAAAAATGACAGCACTTGGCAAACAATGTGTTTCCGAGAAGCAGAGGGCTCATGAGGCAGGAAAGGACTGTAGATCTGGGGTAGGATGGAGGCTATGTGGTTTAGAGTTCCTGACTGCCCAGGGCTCAATAAAGGAGCCAGATAGCTGCGAGAGGCCAGTCTAAAGCCTTCACAGCAGCCCTCTCCTGTAGTCAGAAACTTCTGTCTTGTCAGCAACTCCCAATACCAATTAGCTACTTCCCAAATAATTAATTTGGAGGCTTATTATTATAGGAAATACTGGGCCAGTAGCTCAAGCATATTACTAACTAGCTCTTACACTTAAATTAATCCATAATTCTTATCTATGTTTAGCCACATAGTTTGGCATCTTTTCTCAGTCCAGCATTCTCATCTTACTTCCTCTGCATCTGGCTGGTAACTGTGTCTCTGCTTTTTCTCTTCCCAGAATTCTCCTAGTCTGATCACCCCACCTATACTTCCTGCATGGCTACTAGCCAATGAGCATTTTATTAAACCAATACAAGTGACAAATCTTTTCGGTGTATAAGAGCATTATCCCACAGCACTCCCATGGCCTCTCTATATGCTAAGGCTCAGAATTCTAAGAACTTCTGGTGGTGTTGAACATATCTCAGTTTTGGAGAAGTATTTTCTGCTCAGAGAAGTGCTGAAATTAACTGTAGATCAAAGGAATAATTTTTAAATGCTAGAATCTTGTTTTTTAAAGAATGTCTCTCTGTAGGGATTAGAAATAGAAATTATTTGTTATAGTTTATTATTTGCTTCAATATTATTTCCTCATGCATATGTAAATAGTTAAGACCTCATATACTTTCCTACAAGTGCACAAATGGCTTGACGTCACCATGGGCTATTCTTTAATGCTGCCCTTTCCCCCGTATTTTGGCTGCCCCCCCCACAGTCACCTCTATTCTTCCCAGATAACGATGTTGTCTTCACTTCCCTACATGGTTTTTTTTTTTTTTTTTTTTTTTTTTTTTTTTTTTTTTTTTTTTTTTTTTTTTTTTTTTTTTTTTTTTTTTTTTTTTTTTTTTTTTTTTTTTTTTTTTTTTTTTTTTTTTTTTTTTTTTTTTTTTTTTTTTTTTTTTTTTTTTTTTTTTTTTTTTTTTTTTATGTATTGTGTGGCAGGATTTTTTCTTTTGGGCCACCAGTCAGGTTCTAAATCATGACAAAGAGACTTATTAGTTTTGAATGTTTAGCCTTAGTTTAACTCTTTATTTTAATCTGTTTCTCTTTACCTCCCCTTTGCCTTGGGGATTTTGACCTTTCTTTCTTTCTCTCTGACCGATTTTCACTGCTTCTCATGTCTGTTTGTCTGGCAGCTGCCTGGCTTCTGGTCCACAGTGATTCCCTATTTTTCTCCTTTATTTTCTCTTCCTTTTTCTCTTGCCTAGATTTCTTCTCCTACTTATTCTCTCTGCCCGCCAGCCCCGCCTATCCCTCCCCTGCCCACCTATTGGCTGATCAGCTTTTACTAGACTAATCAGATGCCTTAGGCAGGCAAGGTGAAACAGCAACACATCTTTACATAATTAAACAAATGCAGCATAAGCAGATGTAACACATTTTTTTACAACGTTAACAAAGGTATCAAAAATGATTGTAATACACTTTTACTCAGTTAAAGTAATATTCTACAGCCTAAACAAATGTAACATATCTTTATATAGTAAAATATTCCACAACACATTTGTGTTGGAATATGAACACATGAGAGTATGTACATATGTAAGCATGCACATCAACATGTATGCATGTATAGATTTTGTCATTATTTTTAAAATATAGGATTGAATTTTATATACATTTTAATGTATCTTGTTTAGTCACTGATGTTTCACGGAAAGCCCCTCCAAAGTACTTGTGGTTAATGATTAGTTTATTTTTCAAATAGTTGCAAAGTATTTTTAGTATGAATAGACAGTTTATTTAATTATTCCCTTATTGTTACCATTCACTCCACGTCTAGCTCTTGCTATGAATTATTATGTCTGCAGCAAACACACACGAACACATTGCTTAGCATGATTTTAAAATGTGTTATTTTTAACTATGTGTATTCATTCTGTAAGGGTATAGATCTATAGCTAGGTGCCTATGAAGACCGAAAGGGAGTGTTGGATCCTCTGAAGTGAAGAAGAAAGATGATAAGACTTGAGGACCTATGTGTCTCAGAGAAGGAGACGGTCTATGATGTAAGAAAGACAGCAGATCTGGGATAGTGTGGGAGGCCTTGTAGATTATGGACCTTTGTGAGCCCTGACCTGACCTGGTTGTTGTCCATTTTGAGAGCAGTATTCTTAATGGCTGAACTATCTTCCCAGCCCCACTTAGCATGTTTTTAAAATAGATGTTGCAATATTGAGTGTCTCCAAGAATAACAATCCATGTCTCCATAGTAACTTACAAGGGTTATTATTCCTTTTCCCAGAGCCTCACTAGTACCAGGTATTTTAAGCCAATAAGCAATAGCTTATTATTACTTAGTTGGTGTGTCTCTATGACTGCTGGAGGCTTTGAGCATCTTTTCCTGTGTTTGCTAATGATCTGGGTGTACTCATTGATAGTCTACCTCTTTGTATCTCTTGCTTATTTACCTACTGGGTTGTTTAATCTCCTTCAAGTTGCCTTCTTTTACAGAGAAGCAGGTTCTTCATCTTTCCTCACCATACGCTTGCAGAGCCTACATTTCTTTTCAGCTGTATAGCCTGTGGCTGGGGCCATGAACAGGAAGTCCGCATTAGAGTCTTTTTGTTGTGGTCTGGGGCTGTAGTAGTTAGTTGGTAGAGTGCTTGCATAGCATGCAGGAAGCCCTGGGTTTGGTTACCAGGACCACATAAAACAGGTGTCATGGTACAGGCCTGTAATCCCAGTACTCGGGAGGTAGGTGCAAGAGGACCAGAGGTTCAAGATCATCTTCAGCTACACAAAACCGTGTCTCAAAAGATTGAAACAAACAAAATATGTACTTTTCTGCTTTGCTCATTTGATATTTAAAACCAATGTCTTTATTGATTTTTTGAAAATTTCATATAAATTTTTATCTTCCCCTCTTTTCCAACTTCTCCCAGATCCTACCTCACCCAACTTTATGTTCTCTCTCTCTCTCCCTAACCTATTGAGTTCAGTATGTTGCCCAATTACTCGTGGGTGTGGGGCCTTCACTGAATCTGAATCGTAGTCACACCCTTAAAGAAAACTAGCTCCATCCCAGCAGCTATCAAATGCCATTAGCTTCTAGGCTAGGAGTGGGACTTCGTGCTCCACCCCACACACTGGGATTTTGTCTAGCCTGAGATCATGCAGGTCTTAGGCATGCTTTCATAATCACTGTGAGTTCATATATGCCTCTGCCCTGCTGTATCCAGAAAACACAATGTCCTTATAGTCATACATCTGCTTGGATCCTTAAAATTCTTCTCCTCTCTCTTTCACAATAATCCTTGAGTTTTGGGGTGGGGTCAGGGAGGAGTGTGATATATTTGCAGCCAAAGGTTTCTGGTCCCTCCAACCTGAGATCCAGACCTGCAGTCCTGCAGCCACTTAGCCCAGATAATCATATAAAGGCTTATATTAATTGTAAACTGTTTGGCTTATGGCTCAGGCTCATTACTTGTTAGTTCTTAAAACTTAATCCATTTTCATTCATCTGTGTATTGCCCCATGGCTTGTGGCTTACCTGTATTTCTTTACATCTTGCTTCCTTGGGCAGCAATTTGCAGCGTCTTTTTTTTTTTTAACTTTATTTATTTATTTATTTGCCTTGGTGTTTGCCTGGAACTGGAACTACAGACAGTTGTTAGCTGCCATATGGGTGCTGGGAATCAAACCCGGGTCCTCTGGAAGAGCAGACGGTGCTCTTAACCGCTGAGCCATCTCTCCAGCCCCTTGCAGCATCTTTTTTTGACTCCACACTCCTTCTCCTTTATCTATGCTTGACATTCCTGCCTGCCTTTTAGCTGCTTTGCCATAGCCCAAAACAGTTCCAATTATTATCCAATGGTAATTCACAGCATACAGAAAGACATCTCACAACAGATGTCATTTAGAGCTGAGTACTCAGAAGCCTTTTAATCTCCTCACATTGACCAGTTGTGGTACTTTGTGTTAACTGCCCTCTATTGCACAAAGTTTCTCTCATTCAGCTTGAGAGAGGCACTATTCTATGGATATAGCAACAATATTCATTAGGAATCGTTTTAATACTATGGCCTTTAAGAAGAATAACATTAGTAGATTCTTTCCTAGGAAATATTTTCTATCTAGCAACAGGTTCTTTGTCCTAATTACAGTGCCAAGTATGTGTTCCAACTAATGGAGCTGGCCTTAAATCCAACCAGAAAAATGGTCATCTACTCCTATAATATTCATGGCACTGTTGCATCCAGTGGGCATACCTTTACAGGTCAATAATTGTACCCGGCAAGTTTCTTATCTGGCTAAGAAAGACTATAGATTACTACTGTCCCCTGGTAGCAGCTTACAGCACCATGAAAGCTTGCCCCTAAGGATGAAGCTTACAGGCCAGTACCTGTTTGATTTGTCCATGTTTTATGATGCCAGGATATGGGACCTTTAACTTCTTGGGCTTCAGGGAAACTCAGCAACACCTCATTTGGCTGGAGTCAAGCAGCACGTGGTAGTAAAGATGGAGAACGGGGTGTGGGGAGGCTGACGTGTCAGAACATCAAAGCAGCACCGGTGCCATGTTGAATTTTCACTTCTTTATTTATGTGATTTACTGTTGCATAAAAAATAAATTCTTGAACTTGGCTTCAGACGATGACATTTCATGATTCTGTGAAGTGACTAGGCTCAGTGGGATGGCTTATCTTTTACTTGACTGCATTCTGGCAGCTAGCTCGGGTTGGATGCTCCAGGCAGGTTGGTTGTCTCCCTCCCCTTGAGTGATCCAGGTCTATAGCAAGATGGTTGGCTTATCAAAATGGGGAAGGCACAAGAGAACTGTCAGTTTGGGGCCTGGACCAAGATCCTAACAATACTGTTTCTTCACATTTAACTTAAGAAAAATGTCCAAGTTTAAAGAGAAGAGAGTGGAGTGGATTCCAATGAATGTGGTCATTGGTATGAGCTCACAAAGACTTGCTGGTCTGTGTGAGACGCTGCCACTGCATCTCATGTTTTCATCAGCAATAGATAACATTGGGGTGTTTGTTTTTACTAGTTTAGGGGGCATGAAAATCATTCCATCAAACAAGCAAAACAAGTCAGAATCACTTGGGTTTGAATTACAAATCAGCCTTTTAGTAGCTACAACATTGGATACTTTAAATCTTTATTTGAAGCTTGGAGAAAATTAGAAATACTTATTCATATAAAGTGTATAACCAAGACTCCCAAAGGTTAAGTGAAGCTCAGCTTTCCATTTTTGTTTTGTCTTAATGTGTAGTCTAGATTGGCTTTGACCTCGAAATATTCCTACCTGGACCTCCCCAAATGCTGGAATCACAGGTATACAGCACCCAGTTATGCTACATTCCCTTCTTTCTTCCAGCCTTCCTCTCTAGGAGTGACATTACCAGCACCAAGTGCATCATCTACTCTTGGACTGAGATTCCACAGCTGTTCCACAGCTGCACAGAGGACAGGAAGGAATAAGCCTCCTGCAGCCCATTAAAATTCTGTGTCTACTTGGGCTGCATACATGACCAGCACTGTGGCAGATGCTGAACGTTTTTAAAGCAGGATGAAGATAGTGCTTCCCCCTCTCTCCCACACACCTCTGAAGCCTGCTAGGTCTACAGAGTTGCCTCTCCAATGACCTTCATTTGTCTGAAAAAGTCAGTGAATGTTGGTCTAGTCTAGATCTGTCTCTCTACTCTATATCACAGCCTCAGAGAAGCAGGTTTTTAATCCAGGAGAGGAACGAGACCCCAAATCTGACGTAAAGATGGGTTATTTAAGCCTGTCCCTCTACCCTTCCTACCACATCCCTCTAGGACACTGCTGGATGCCTACCTGGGGCACATCTTGTTTTTATTTTAATTGAAGATATGAAATGCCAACCCTAGATTTCTCTTTAATTGCAACCCATCTGTTTTCTGAAAATATAGAGAGACCTAAGTGAAGAAGGGTAGCTGGGGGGGGGGGCGGTTCTGGGTTAGTTCTAGCAGAGGATGCTTTCCTGACACTATGTGGGCCCTTTCAGTCCTGAAGGTGGGAATTTGGGCTGCAACTTTGGGCTGGATTTCTTGGTCACTCATTAAACGTTCCCATAAAGCTTTGATCAGAGCAGCCCCTTTTAGGAAGCTGAAGTTTAGCCTATCCTCAGGTGTGTAATGCTGTTAGTGTGGGGGGGTATAACCACTGCAAGGATGCACCTTTGCTAGCTGACTCTGATAGCGAGTACTATACTTATAAGAGAACATGGTCCTTTACCTTTCAGTACTAAACTGTAAAACCTTTGTTCCAATGTGAAGAAAAGTGAGAGCTATTTGTACCCCAAAACAAGGATCAGAGATCAGCATCTCAAAATACCATTCCATACCTGAACCTCTGAGTGTCATGTCTTTGTGTCCAGTTATAATCACAGAGCCTGACTGACATCAGGTCCCCATTTTAGCTTTTCCAACTGCAGGCCATCCCTGAAGCTCTGACCATCTCTTCTGCACCTCAGTGATTGACAGTCTCCATCTGGTTCCTCCTCCCACAGCCTCACTGCAGGAAGTAGTCAGGCTCAGGGGGATGTTGGTGCACAGCCATATGGCGAGTAAACATTTACCTGAAGTTCACTGCCCCTAAACCCTGAATCTCAGTTTTATTAATAGTTGTTTAAGCCTGTCCCTCTACCCTTCCCATTACATCACTCTAGGACACTGCTGGATGCCTACCTAGGGGCACAGTTTCAGGGCAAATAGCTGTATTTTTTAAATCAGCTGTCTCAGTGTTTTTAAAGTGCACTCAGGTTCGAGAGCCATTGCACAGGGTAATTTTCAGCTCTCTTTACAGCAAGGAACTTCTCATGAGTCTTTTGAATGATCTGCAAGATGTAACTCTGGCTGTTACCTATGGAGTGAGAGTTTTGCGAATCACTATGCATTCAGGATGTTTACTTTTAGTGTATGAGTTAGCACTTGTCTAATATAAAAGTTGCAGCTCTTTCTTGAGAAGTTTGGTCAGCCATGGCTCTGTTTATGGCATGGCTGTGCCTTCAGCTGGAAATGAAATATTGAATAGCGGTGACCACTTCATTCTTTCTGAGAGGGCTTGTTGCTCCCAGAGCCCGGGAATTTAAATGGCCTGCATTCCCCCCCCCCAGTGTGTTAAATCCTTTCAGATGCCCCTGGGCTCTTCTTGAAATGCAGAGCTCTTGGCCATAATAAATAATTACATCCTTCTATTTGGACTCTGGTTCCAGATAGTAGTAATCCAAGAAAATCCAATAATGACAGTTGCATTAAGATCCCTCTTCCAGGCTAAGCAGAACATCTGTTTAGACATATTTTTAATCGGCAAATGCTTCCTGTGTTGAGTCCTCGGCAAATTAAATTTCTCACTGGACCGAAGGGGAAGCTGTCATTCAATAAGCCATCTCTGGAAATTACACCCCAGTCTGCTTCCAGGTGCACTTAAGATTTTCCCATGCTAACTTGGACACGTAAAACTGGCCCTTACACTGCTAGGTCACGTGTCCATATAGCACAGCTTGTCCAGGCAACATGGGATGCCTCAGTGCTTATCCCTCGAATGGAGAAGTATTTTTTACCCATTCTCCAAAGGAGAATTGGCAGCAGAGGAAAATTAAGGGACTTGTTGAAAACCATATGGGATATGAATAACAAACTTCCACTTGCTACATCTCTGCCTGTGATTACTTAAGACAGGATGAGTCTCAGGATGTGAACATTAAGGTTTTCACCGCTGCCAACCTTTTGGAGAGGTTTCCACCACAGAACTGTTTGGACTCTTGGGCTGTTTATTTTTAGAATAGCTTGTCTATTTGTTAGTTCATTCATTCAAAATACAAAAATATTGAATGATGCCACCCTCTAGGCACTGTGCAGGCATCTAAAACAGGGTAATGCAGAAGCTGGCCACAGTTGTTGCCCTCATGGGGCTTCTGGTCGGCTAGACCATTTGACATCTTGAAACAATTACTTCTAAGGCTCCATAGCAAAATAGAATATGCATAGGGGCTTATGTAAATGATCTGGGTGGACAATTTAAAGAAGAGGATAGAGAACCTGCAGCCTGACTGTGAAGTGGGGTACTCCCTACATCAGTGGGTTATAGCCAGGTAATAGATGGCCCCACTCACTGTTGTCACATTCAGGACTTTCCATCTTAAAACAAACAAGCAAACAAATTAGATTCCAGGTACAGTGACACATGCTTCAGTCCCACCACTCAGGGCACAGGCTAAGGGATAGTTCAAGGCCAGTTTCATTGTTTAGTTTTTTTTTTGTTTTTTTGGGTTTTTTTGGCCTGTCGGCAGCAGCCCACACCTTTAATCCAAGCACTCAGGGAGACAGAAGCAGGAAGATCTCTGTGAGTTCGAGGCCAGCCTGGTCTACAGAGTGAGTTCTAGGATAGCCAGGGCTACATAGAGGAACCCTGTCACAAAAAAAAAAAAAAAAAAGAAAAGAAAAAAAAATGTTATGTGAAATCTTTGGAGTTTTCAGGAGTTGGCTTCCAAAGTGAGTTTTTTTTTTTTTTTTTTTTTTTTTTTTTTTTTTTTTTTTTTTTTTTTTTTTTTTTTTTTTTTTTTTTTTTTTAAACACAGTGTTCGCCAAAAGTGTCCAGGCCAAACAAAACACATCTGTGGGTTGGGCTGATCCCCAAGATTACAAGTGTACGACTTCTGTTCTAGAAATTCAAGCAGCAAAACAGTTTCAAGTTTAAAGTGTATTCTATAGAAATTTGTAGGTGTGGAAATAGGGTCAGGAACTTCTAGGAAGCCGTGTACAGGCTGTGTGGGCAGTGCTCTATCCACCCCAGAAGTGTGGTGCCAAGTTCAAAGGAAGAAAGGTGAGTGGGCTGTTGAGAAAAGACCAGGGAATGCAAATCCTCAGAAGGCTGAGAGAAGCTGCACTAAGATTTAGGGGTGCACTGCTGCACTAACCCGGGTGGGAGGGAGACCGTTATCAGCTGAGGGGTGTGCCCTTGTACTATGGGAAGCCGGCAGTGGTGAGAGTGAACTCCCACATAAAACAAAGGTCCTCAAAAGACTCAGAGGATTGGAATGAAACCTTATTGTCTGTCCAAGGCTCAAACGGGCACAACTATCTCCTGGGAGAGTCTCGATCACAAAGTTTGGTTCTCATGCAGGTGCAGGTTTCAGTCTTCCTTTATATACACCCAGTAACTAGGAAACTGATGTGAAAATTCACCTGAGACTCATAGAATTTCAAGAATCCTGGAAAAACACAAAGCAAGTCCACAGCCAGGATGCACAATATATAACAGCCCTGGAGGAAGGCCCCGACCTGTGTACATATGGCAACATTAAATGGACTGAGTAGAGCTTTTATTGTCTATGTGTGTAAAACTAGAGTAAGTCTAGCAAAAGCAGTCATGAATTTGAGAGGGGTCTGGGACACGTAGGAAGAGTGGGAGGGAAAGAGAGAAGAACAGAAACCATGTAAATGCAGTAAATTCTCAGAGATTTTTAAATTAAAAACATGGCTAGCCTAGAAACATTAGGAACACAGGAAGTTAATGAAGAGTAAGTCAGAAGACAACAAACTGAAGAATTTTCTCCAAGAATATGACAATCAGGAGGAATTTTAATAAGCATAACTAAAATAAGGAAGAAGCCAAAGGAAGAATTTAAAACAGAGGGTAAAATAAGGGAGGTATTGTTAAAAAGAAGCTGTGTTTGAAGATGCATAAGAGAAATGGTGCAGTGAATACAACTGAAGAGAGAATCAGCGAACTGGAAAACAGATCCCAGGAAACCATGCAAACTTAAGCACTCGGAGAAAGACACAAAATGTGAAGACAAAACAAAACAAAAATTAAAGCAAACAAACGAAAAACAAAAATAGCAAACAAAAAGGTGGAAAGAGATGGAAGTTTAAATGACTGAGTCTGATCAGTAATCAATATAAATTCTAGAAAGTCAGAGACTCCCATACAGAGACTGGGAAGGGACCAAACTAACAATGAGTTAGAATGGGTCAAAATAAAAATCTGTTGTCGATTTAGATTTCTAAAATGTTCCAGGTAATACTTTTTTTTTTCTTTCTAAAAAAAAGGGGAATACAGATAACAACTGAAAACTGTTATTATCCTCATGAAAGAATAATTAAACTCATTAAAGACTGTGATTTCAGCCATGAGAAGGTATAGGGGCAAATGAGCCATTTGGAAGGTGTCTGCCTCATAAACATACAAAGTGCTGCTAATAGAGACTGACGGGGAATTTTAAAGCATATGGATGGTAACAAGAGAACATGGAGTCTGGAGTGGTTTTAAGAGTTTCACTTCTCAGAATGAAATTTGGGACTCTGATTGCTTTAGATGGATCTTCTAGTCCCCTAATTTTTTAATTCTTTGTCCAGTTGTGTATGATAAAAAGAGTTAAGGGAAATAAAAAAGTAACTAGAATTTTCTTTCTTTCTTTCTTTTTAAAAGATTTATCTATTTATTATGTATACAGTGTACAGAAGAGGGTACCAGATATCATAGATGGTTGTTAGCTGCCATGTGGTTGCTGGGAATTGAACTCAGGACCTCTGAAAGAACAGTCAGTGCTCTTAACCTCTGAGCCATCTCTCCAGAGAGTTTTCTTAATCTAATTAAAAGCAAGAAAAAGACTGAAAGAAAAAAAGAAGGCTAGTGAGAGAAGAGAATCAGCTTGAACATATTAATTACACCAAGAAGAGCTAGACACTTGCTGTCAAGAAGACATTTACTCCCAACCAATTAAACTTACATGCAACAAACATCAATAAAATAGGACTAATTCTGGGCTGCAGAGATGTCTCAGTGTTCAAGAGTGCTTCCTACTCCCCCAGAGGATCTTCCAATTTGATTTCCAAGATGCCACACAAGGAGGTCTCATGATTGCTTGTAGACCCGGCTTCATGAGAGTCAGTGTCTTCTCTGATCTCTCTTGGCACACACATGTACGTGTGGCATGCACTTGCCTGCACATATATACATAAATAAAAATAAACCTCAAAATTA
This sequence comes from Sigmodon hispidus, assembly GCA_004025045.1. NCBI lineage: Eukaryota > Metazoa > Chordata > Mammalia > Rodentia > Cricetidae > Sigmodon > Sigmodon hispidus. The sequence goes on from PVIH01004127.1 coordinate 54,458, forward strand.
TGAGTAGTGGCCAGAGAGATTGGCTCAGTGGCTGAGGTATCTGCCACCTGATCCGAAAGTCTGAATTTCATTCCCAGGATCCTTGTAGTAGGAAGAGACCGCTAGATCAATAAGCTGTCCTCTGACCTTAACCAACATGCCATGGCATAAATCCCTACACACATGCACAGCCACAGAGTAAACAAATAAAATGTAATAGAAGAAAATTTAATAACATGAAAGATTTTTCTATTTTAGGTTGCTGATATACTGATATATATATATATAGTCAAATGCTTAAAACAACTTTGCAACCCAAACAAATCTGACTTGGTTATGTGTATAGTTCTCCTTCTTTGCTGGTGAGGGCATGATATTGGTGCAGCTGCTGTGGGAAATAACCTGGTAGTTTCTAAAAAGGTTAACCAGTGCCATGCAATCCAGTATTTCACACCCAGCACATGCTCAGCAGAGTGGAAATCTATGCTCACCAAAGCAACACACATGAGTGCTCATAGCAGAATAATTTATGATAACCCAAAGTGGAGATGACACAGTGTTTAACAAAAGAACAGATAAGCTAAATGTAGTTTACTCCTTCAGGGGAATACTAACCATTGAGCAACAAAATAGGATGAGGAACTGATTTGTGCTGTAACTGTGGATGAACCTTGAAAATAAACCAAATCCACTTATTCATATGGAGTGAGCAGAACAGGCACAGCCACAGAACCCCAGCAGATCAGAGGGTGGCAAAGCAGAGGGGGAAGCCAGAAGTGACTAGTGGGCTCGAGGTTTCCTTTTGCAGTGATACACACACATGCAATTAGACAGCGGTGATGGCTGCACACTTGGTAAATACACTAACACTAACACCCATGGAATTATACACCATGAAAGTGAATGCCATGGTGGTGAATTATATCTCATTTCTTAAGGAAAGAAAAGCAAGAAAAGAAAAAATAAAGAAGGAAGTAACTGAATAAATTAAATAAAGGAAGGTTTTTAAAAGTGATTTTTAATAGCTGCTTTTTAGAGAGAAAATGTAAGAACTGGGGAAGTTCTCCAAGTTGGAGTGAGTTTTAAGCAAGCACACTATGGTGTTATGGAGGTCCAGCATGGTGTGGATTCAGTCAGGGACCCCCAGCTTGAAATCCTATCCCTAACTTCACTATTTGAGGGTCCCTCTTGGACTCAGAACCTTTTCTAATGTAAAAAATTAATTATGTATATATGTGTGTGGTGGGTGGGTGGATGCACTGAGTGCAATGCCCATGCAGGACCAAAGAGGATGGTGATGCCCTGAAGACACTTGCTTTGGGTGCTGGGAACTGACCTCAGATCTGTAAGAGCTGTATGTGCTGCTAACCACTGAGCTACCTCTCAGGCCCTGGATTCAGAAACAAACTATTTGTTTCCTTCATGTTTTTCTTAAGGGCTCAGGCAACATGGAGACTTGGAAGATTTGGGGAGGCCCTGTCTTTCCAGTAATCATTTTACAAAGGCTTATTCCCACACCCTGCTAGGATCACAAACCACTGATTTCTTAGATTAAGGCATAGGACTGAGTCTGCTTGCTTCCCATTGTGTAGCTTTAGACCCACACAGGGTTCAGTTATCTGGGTCCTCTTGATTCTATGCTTCCCTAGGGGAAAGGATTTTTCAGGACCCCAAACAAGTCAGACCCTTTGTGGTCAGAAGCCCAGGGTTTCTTATACATATTTTCTCCCTGGGTTTGAACATTGCCTCCTAGGGACCTCAAATGTTTGTGGGTACGATGTTCCCTTAGAACACATCCCTTGTCTCAATTCACCATCAATAAAACCTTAAGCTTAGGCATAGCTTGCCGAAAACTTCGTGAGGAAAGCAAATGATCCATTGACTGTCTTGCAGATGGCAAGGATGATGCCACATTTCTGCCTGGCCTTGGGACCTCGGACACCACAACTAAGACCTTCTCTGCCAGGGTCCGAAGAGCCACAACTTCAAGGACAGAGCGCATATGGCCTGGAGGGGTCATTCCTTACGTCATCGGAGGGAACTTCACTGGTCAGTAGCCTTAGATGGAGCCAGTTCCTCCTTGGAGAAACTCAGTGGAATGAGCAGTTGCTGGGACACATCAGTCCCACCAGCTAAAGCTCCTTTGTACCTGTATAGCCTGGCCCAGCAGGTCTCTGTTGGGGCTGTGTCTACAGAGGCCAGTCACACTGTCCTGAATGCTTGAAGAGGAGAGGAGATTTTTACAGTTTAGCCTTAAATGGCTGCAGGGCCTACGCAGTGAACAGGAAGGAGGAAGACCAGTGTGGAGCTGTCCATGGTGACTCCCTGCCTCAGTTTGGATTAGCAGCATGAATCCGGTAATCCCTAGGCACAGGAGCAATGCTCCACACCACAACCAGAGGACACATAGGTGTTACATGATGTGGCATTCCTGGTCTATATCCTGACCCTACCTCCTAAGTCATTTAGCATTTCTGTCTGCAGGCCTCTATTCTAGGGGTGATGATAGAAAATTAAATGAGTTACTGCCAATAAGAATTGAAGATTTATGCCCAGTGCATCATGGTGTTCTCTTTGGGCTATGTAAATCACGTAGACTGAGGCTGCTCTCCCTGGCCTCAGGCCCACCCTGTAGAGCCCTGTCTCCTTTTCTTTCTCCTTTGTCCTTGCTCTGAGCCTCACCAGCCACCGACCTGTTACAGGGCCTGCCCATCTGCACCTCCCCAGCACATCTAGTCTGCCTTTCTGTCCCTGGAGCACAATCCTAAACCTTTGCCTGGATGGTTTCTGATCAAATAATATATTCACAGACAATCCAGTGACTCCTCATCACCCCTACCAGCTGTTCTGTGTTCCAGCTCCCTCTGAAACCTTAACAATGCTCACCATGACCCAAAGTTTCCTTACTTCTGTTTGTGTTTACTGATTTCTTCCCAAGATCTGTGGGATCAGGATCTAACCACCCTTTTATTCCTACATGTCCAGCCCCTAGGGCAGTGCCTGGTACAAGGAAGGGGCTCCCCAAATCTGACCACAACAAACCCACAGTGCATCACTGGCTAAATGCCTGAACAAAAAGCCCCATTGAGTGAGCACCCCAGCCTCTCAGTGTCTTTATTATCTGGGGTATTGTGTCTTCTATAAAAGGTGGCTGATAGAGGCAGATGGCCCAATGACTTGCCACAGATACCAAGAACCATATATGAGCAAGTTAGGAGCAGATTGGCGAATCTGAGAATGGGTGAAGAATACCTGGGGGAGGTGGGAACCTTCCTGGGCCACCCTTCTGCTCTGTGTGGTGACATTACTTCAGCTTCCAAGTGTTTAATCAGGATCTGCCATAAGAAAATGAAGAATCCTTTTCCCTGTCGCCCATGCTGTCAGACGGAGAACGTCACACACCCAGAGATTAAAACGTATCCCTGTGAGCAGCTGCCGCTGCCCTTTGGTACACATAAGCACTGTGCACATTCTGGTCTGGAGTGTCTGTGTTCTTCTGACCAACAATTTCTATTACCTCCTCCTCCACTGCTGGCTGTGTAGCCTGGTGGTTGGCCCTGTGCGTTCTTATCTTTCTCTCACTGCTCCTTCCCAGGCCTCTGCTTCTATTTATTCTCTCTGCCTGTCAGCCCTGCCTATTCCTCTCTCTTACTGTTCAGCTCTTCATTACACCATTAAGCATTTTAGATAGGCACAGTACCACAGCTGCACAGAGTTAAACAAATGTAACATAAACAAAAGTAACACATGTTATTATATAATTACTAGAATTGCTATTTTGCTAAATGCTTGAGCTACAAGTAATGCAAACCTTAACATGTGAAGATGTCAAATAAATAGACGGTCAACTTAATGTTACGTGCATTATTTTTGAGAAACAATATAACACTATATCCACACTATATTCTAGACTATGGTGGGAGTTTTCCTCATTTTATTTATTTGTTTGTTTGTTTAGTATCATTCTAAACTCACAGCTCTGCTCCATTACTCTTTGTATTTCTCAATTATTTGTTTCTAGAAACTTCTTATTGCTCTAGCAAAGTTTAAATATTTTGTATTCTGTTATCTTAATAGATATTGGAGAATACTGACTTTGCATGACTGTCAACTCGGGGTTTTATTACTATTCAGTAGCTTTTTAAGTGTGATCCTAATTGTCTTATTAAATAAAAACCCTGAGTCAGATATCAAGGTTGAAAGCTGAAAGATCAGAGAAGCAGAGCAACCACTAGAAACTTCTTACTTCTAGGAATCCTCAGACCAAGTCGGGGCTGAGATCCTGTCTCTGCCTGCCTTATATTCCTGTCTCCACCTCTGATTGTGCTGGGATTAAAGGTGCGAGCCTCCCAAGTCCTGGGATCAAAGGTGTGTGTCATCACTGCCTGGCCTCTATGGTTAGCTAGTGTTTAGCTCTGCTATCTGATCTCCAGGCAAACTTTGTCAGAACACAGACAAAGCATCACACAACAAATTTTTCAATCAAGGAACTCTGAAGGCAGGGCAAAAAAAATATGAAATTCAAAGTCTTTACAGGAAATCGAACCCGATTACTACAGAAAACACTGAAACATCATTCAACTTGCATAGATGTGTGTGTGAAAATAAAATTATAAAATTCACAAGAGCACTCTCCTGAAGGTATGCAAATAGACTTAGAGTATTCATGGGAGCACTCTCTTGAAGGTGTGCAAATAGACTTATAAAATGCATGGAAGCATTCTCCTGAAGGTATGAAAATAGACATATAGAATTCATGGGAGCACTCTCCTGAGAAAGTGCAATAGACTTATAGAATGCATGGGAGCATTTTTCTTTAGGTGCGACAGAGAATGAGGGCAGAATGCCATGCTGGGGAGAGGGCTCTCTCTAATCTAGAAACCTACAACCACTGATTGAGTGACTTGGGTAAGACAAAAGTTTAGAAAAGTAATTTTAATACAAAGGAAAAAGCTGGGAAGCCGAGGATATCATCTATTGTTAGTAACCCTTCCAATCCCCAGACTCCAAGTCTCTAGGTTTTGGCTGTTCAGAACAGCTATCTATCTATCTATCTATCTATCTATCTATCTATCATGAGTGTTTTGCCTGTGTGTTTGTCTGTGCACCATATGCATGCAGGGCCTGCAGAGGCCCAAAAAGGGTATCAAATATTCTGGGACTGGATTTACAGACAATTGTGAGCTGCCTTGTTGGTGCTGGGAATTGAACTTGAGTCCTCTGGAAGGGCAGCAAGTGCTTTTAACCACTGAGCCATCTTTCCAGCCCCCTCCTCCTTTGGCAAGATCTTGTAAAGTCACCCTGGCTGGATGAAACTCACTGAATAGCTAAGACTTCCTCAGAACTTATGGTGATGTTCTTACCTCTGTGTTCTGAGTACTTGGATTACAGACGTACATCAGCATCCTCCACAAAGGAATCTGTGAGTCCCAATGAATTTATATTCTAAGTGACAAAAAGAGCTTTAAAAAACAATTTAAAATATTTGAACAACATATATACATACACACATACATACATATATCTATATATATATGGTATTTTTTTTGAACCTTTTATTTATTTGCCTTGGTGTTTGCCTGGAACCGGGAACTGGAACTATAGACAGTTGTGAGCTGCCATGTGGGTGCTGGGAATTGAACCCAGGTCCTCTGGAAGAGCAGTCAGTGCTCTCAACTGCTGAGCCACCTCTCCAGCCCCTATATATGGTATTTTAAGAGTTGGGACCTGATACATGTATAATGGAACATTGTATAGTGATCCCCACAACCCAACTAATAAGCATATCCATCACCACCCCAGTTACCCAGTTACAGTTGTGTGTGTGTATGTGTGTGTGTGTGTGCATGCACACACATGCATATAGGTGATAATGACACTTCAGATCTCTCTAAGCCTCAAGTGAAAAAGCAGCATTATCAGAAGGTTTTTAAAAATCAGAGCAAACATTATCTTCAGACTCTGCCTTCATGTCTGAAGAGGGTGTGGTGTGCCCAGGAGTGACGTGACCAGTATTGACTCTCCTGTTGTTTCAGGCAGCCAGAGGGCCATTTTCAAACAGGCCATGAGACACTGGGAGAAGCATACCTGTGTGACCTTCGTAGAGAGGACGGATCAGGAAAGCTTCATTGTGTTCAGTTACAGGACCTGTGGGTAAGCAGGATGGAGGCCTGCCTCAGCAGATACAGGTGACAGGTGCAAGGATGGGTGGGTCTGGAACTTTCTGTCACACTGTGCATTTCCACTGAGATTTGTGGGAGGCCAGGGTTTGCTGGAAGCTCTTTGTCCTCCATGAAAGCAGGTAAGTTCTGAGTCTGACTCCAGGGAGACTCATGTGCTGTTACCCGGACAGCATGGCTGATGATGTGCAGAAAGACTCACTGAAAACCTGACAGCTGATGCAGTGGCAGGCTCCCCTGGGAACGTCTGAATGTTGCTATTTTACAGGACCCTTTCTTCCTTCATGTCCCATGCGCCCCTTTGCCCATGCCCAGTTCTTTCTCATCACCTAGTATGTCTCTTAGTCACCTTTCTAGATTTTTATGGTTTACTCACACTTGCCCTTGTTTACACATCTACATTATAGGCTAGGACCTGTATGTGAAGAAGAATGTGCAGCTTTTGTCTTTCTGAGTTTAAGTCATCTTGCTTTAATATTATACTTTCTAGATCTATCTGTTTTCCTGGTTTTATTTTTCTTTGTAGCTGAATAGCATTCTGTTGTATATATGTACCACTTTTTCATTACTCATTGATCTATTGATGGGCCCCTAGGTCGGTTCTGTTTCCTCTCTGTCATGAATACAGACAGCAGCAATAAATACAGATTGCAATGTCTCTGTAAAAAACAAAACAAAACAAAACAAAAAAAACCAACCTGATAAACAGAGGAAGAAATTCTTTCCCTCCAAGCACCGAATCTGAAGTCTCATGAGGAATTCTTTTAGATTTTTCTGTTATTGATACTGAAACTTCCCAGAGTGTAAGAGAAAGAATACTTCTAAACTTTTTAAAGAACGATCGTAGAGTTGCCTAGTGTCCTGAAAGCATCCATAATGGATGAAGAAATTTACAAGGTACAGATGTACCTCACACAGAATTCCAATTGAGGTGCTAGAATTCCCAGTAAAGAGTAGGCGAAGGGCCCCCCATCAGCTTGTGTAGAACATAAGACCCATTCCCATGAAGGAAGTCTCCTCGCATGACTGGCAGATCAGACAAAAAGATCCCTACATGTATCAGCAGATGTTGATGGCATCTGGATGACCAGCATGCACTTTCTGCTTCAAAAAAAGTAACCAAGGCACACAGAAATAGATGTCAATTGTTAAAGTGTATGCTTTCATGTATGGAGATAGCTTTATATTCCTATGTGTTTTTTTTTATTTGCACATAAGAACATATTGATCCTAGAAGTACTTCTGTTAGAATCAGGGACAATTCAAAGAGATTTCTAATCTCCACAATTATTTAACACTGCTCTGGAAACGCTAATATGCCTCCATTGAAGAATAAAATCAACACTGTGAAGACTGGCAGGAACCAAGTCACGGTTGCATTATTGAGAATTAATGTGACCATGTGCTTGAAAACCCAGAAAGTCACCCAAAAAATTTAAAACCTAAGAGATCTACTAAGGTGACTGATCACAGAATGAATAAAAAGTTAAACATGTTCTTTATTTATGCTTAATCTGATAGATTTTTATAATGAAAAAATGTAACTTTTGTTTTGGGGGGATAAGAATTGAATGTACAGTAAAAGCTCAGTCTTTTGCAACATGAACATGCATGTTTATATGCATGTTTACATGCATGTTTACATGCACAATAGATATCAGATGGGTGATGGGATAATTGAATGTTTTAATTCGTTTTTTAAAAAAAGATTTGTTTTAGGTGCATTAATGTTTCTCTTGTGTGTACAATGTGCCCCTTATGAAGGCCTGGTGCCTTCAGAGGCCAGAACCTCATTCCTGAATCAGATTCCTGGAAGCTCACATCACAGGCAACTGAGGCACCACCTGGGTTCTGGAAACTAAACCCAGGTCCTCTGCAGGAGCAACAAGTGCTCCTGACCACTAAGGCATCTCTCCAGGGCCTTTGATTTCTTTTTTACACCTTTATTGGAGCAGTCTGATAAGCCTGGCACAGCAGCATGCACTTGTAAACTCATCAGTCCAAAAGATGAGACTGTAGTATTAGGAATTTAAGGTTAGCCTGGGCTACATAATGAGTTGTAGGCTACCCTAGGCTACATACTTGAACAATAATACTAAAGGGCTGGAGAGATACCTCAATGTATAAGAGTGCTTGCCCTGGAATGCTCAGGATCTAAATGTGAATTTCCAGCACCCATTTTATTTTCTGACAAGCTCATGTATCTGCAAGAGTGTAAATACCCTCACACTAATGTGCTGTCCTCCTTCTCTCTCTCTCTCTCTCTCTCTCTGTCTCTCTGTCTCTCTCTCTCTCTCACACACACACACACACTTATCCACATCCCCAAAAACAAAACAATAATAAACATCTCATAAAACTAGTCTTTACCAGTGTATTAAAAATAATAAATAAATATTTTTTTTAAAAAAATAACTGCCCAGCATAGACTCCCACTAAGTTCACTAACAATGACCTCTAGGGCACCATTTCCAGAACTCATCTACCTACTACTTATCTCTTCTTGTCCCCACAGAAGGCCCATGAACACACAACTTAAAGGCGAGATGGGTGTGGCATGCTTCATTCTCATTAGAAAGGTTATTTCTGTCTTTGGGTTCTAAATGGGATCTCTGATCACCAAAAGGCCGAGATGCATTTTGGGGGAATGGTGGTCTTGTTGGGAGGGAAGGGGTGGACAATGAAAATGCTTCCACCTCTGAAATGCTTTTTTTCTTTTCTTTTTCTTTCTTTCTCTCTTTTGTTCTCTCTTTTTTTCCCGTTCTTTCCTTTCTTTCTTTTTAAAAATACACCGGTACACCATGGGTGGCAAGATAAAGTGGGATGGTGCTTGCCTCTCTCCTTAGATAGCATCAGGCCTGCTAATCTCCATATTTCTATCTCCCAGCTGTTGCTCCTACGTGGGCCGCCGAGGAGGAGGCCCACAGGCCATATCTATTGGGAAGAACTGTGACAAGTTTGGCATTGTGGCTCATGAGCTGGGCCATGTAGTTGGGTTCTGGCATGAACACACTCGGCCAGACCGAGACCAGCATGTCACCATCATCAGAGAAAACATCCAGCCAGGTAAGGGATCTTGAGTGGAGAGTAGAAACCAGCAAGATTGGGACATCCACAGGCTAGGGCACAGAGAGAGGAGGGCCTGCTGGGAGCTGCTCAAGGCTCAGAGCTAACTGGAGGCAGGGATCTAACTTTGTAGACACTTGTTATGAGCCCTGCACCATGTGCCTGTGTCCTTCCTGAGAACACATCTGCCGAAGTGTGTGACTTATAACACAATAGAAACCATGATTCTTCATGTTGTAAAGGAAAATGAAATCCAGTCCATGTTCCTAAGCAGTATTAGAGCTGATTAGCTGAAGTGGGGGGTGGGGTTCTCCTGGCAGCTTTCATGAACCACTTTTGCCACGCATTGCAGCCTTTTGAAAGTGCAATGCAATTAAGGTGTAAAACAAAAGAACAACAACAGTACTTGGCCTAGAAACATTCTGCTCCAAGGCAGACAGCATGCATAGATCAAATATGTATGCCTCTTTTCTTTTTTTTTTCATAAGATTTATTTATTGATTATGTATACAGTGTATAGAAGAGGGCACCAGATGTCATCATAGATGGCTGTGAGTCACCATGTGGGTGCTGGGAATTGAACTCAGGACCTCAGGAAGAACAGTGAGTGCTCTTAACCTCTGAGCCATCTCTCCAGCCCCGTATGCATCTTTTCATGTCAAATCATTTTTTGTAAAAGTTTATATTGGAGCCTGGTGAGGTAGTAATTGCTTATAAGCTAGGGAAATTGAGGCAGGAGGATCACAAGTTGGAGGCCAGGCTGGACTACGAGTAAGTTCATATCCATCTCAGTCAACCTTGCCTCAAAGAAACACAAACAAAAAACAACAAACATAGTCTATATTGAACAGGAAAGCAGCTAGCTGAGTAATATGCTTGCTTAGATCTGTTTTGTGGTATGTATGTGTACATGTGTGTACACATGTTTGCTGCATGTGGGGGCCAGAGAACAAGCTTGGATGTCATTCCTCAGGTCCTTTCCATATTATTTTTGAAACAAGTTTTCTCACTAACGTTGAGCTTGCCAAGGAGGCTAGAATGGCTGGCCAGTAAGGGATCCACACACCTCTGTCCCCAAGATTAGAGTTACAATCATGTGCCACCAAGCCAGCTTTATTGCACAGGTTCTGAGGATCAAACTCTCGTTATTATGCTTATGTTTCAAGCACACCCTCAAGCAAGTTCCCCATACTGCTTTGAACTGCTTCAGAGGACCCAACATTTGGGATTTAACCCTCTGATGTATTTTCTTGTTTCTTCAAATTGCAAGATCAGAATTTGGATGGGGAATTCTTTTAAACAAAATATTTTGAACAAATAGGTTGAGTACTAAACTATCTGTAAGCCGGGTTGAAAGTTTCGAGGCATTTGGGGAAGGGTGTTGGTTAGTGGAGCAGAGAGAGCACAAGCCTTGTCCAATGTTTACAATTTCTAGTCTATTACATATGATCACCATAAACCCACAAGCCCTGTTATCTGGCCACTCAGACAACAGGAAGTCCCCACAGCTTCCTTTTGGGTATTGCCTTATTCCATAGTTCTTAGCTGAGTCCTGTGTCACAGGTCAGGAGTATAATTTCTTAAAAATGGAAGCCGGTGAGGTGAGTTCTTTGGGAGAGACCTACGACTTCGACAGCATCATGCACTATGCCCGGAACACCTTCTCAAGGTAGGAACCTTTACTGGGACCATCTGTTTTTATTGCACCTGCCTCAGGCTTGGGTCTGAGGAGTCCTGGGGTCTGTGGAAAGTGAGCAGGTCTCGGCATGCTCCTTTCATGGCAGGCCTGTCCATCCTTGAAATACAGTGACCTCTGGGCTGCAGTGAAATACAGTCTAATCATGCTCTTGCTAATAGGATTGAGTCCCGTTGTGAACCTGGTGTTCCATCATACCCTCATGTCATAAGGAGCAAAGTAGAAAAGAGAAATTTTGGAGACATCATCTGGGAGAATAACCTAGAGGCTTTTTGTAAAATTCCCATTGGGTGGGGGTATCTCTAACATACATCCTAAACAAATGGCAAAATGTTTGCTATTGTCCTAGAAGGGGCTGTTTATTGGAAACTAAGCTGTGTCAGAGATGGAATAGCTGTAAATCATGGTTCTTTTCAGAGGGGGAAACAAAAACCCCTAAGCTCCATCCAGTCATTTTGAGAGAGCACAAGTGCCCAGCTCAGAGTGAGAATGAGGATGCAGGTTCCCCACTTTCAGGTCTTGGGGAATGGGTGCTACTCACCAGAGAAAGGCAGACCTGCTGTTTGCTTCAGGCACCCTTGGGGTCGGTCCCATGTGTGGGGCTATGCATCTGGGCTAACTAAGTGTTCTGTGCAAGGAAGAGCATCCTAAGTAGTTCCGGCTGGTAGCTCCCTAGCCCTTAAAGGAAATACTTAAAAGTAAAAGGAGACACTGCAAATATTTTCATCTTCCTGACTGTTAAGCATCCTCTTCACAACTGTCTGTTTGTGTTTTCAACACACACACACACACACACACACACACACACACACACACACACACACCAGTAAGGTTAGGTAGGAAGACAGAGAGCTTTGGTGAAGTGGAATAAATTCAGTGTTCAGAATACATGCCAGTAGGAAGTTTGTCAGTGCAAACACCTAATCCTGCTACTTAGTAGAAAGGGCAAAGAGGAGACATAGGTCATTTCCCGAGTCTCCATGTGTGTCAGGGTTAAAGGGAGCCCTTGGCTTGGGAGTGTTGGCTCTGAATAGAAAATTGACATCTGAGAGCTCTTTGGTTCTTGGACAAGACATTCTTCTCTCCAGGAAATCGCCAGACTAGTAAATCCCAAATTCCTTAGGACACTGTTCCTCTGAGCACTTCGGTACCTCAGTCATGACCTGTCTGCTGCACCCAAGCAGGGCTCCCAGCCCCTAACCAGAGAGTGTGGCTCGAGTCAGCGTTTCAGGCAGTCTCCTTCTGGGATGGGAGATGCAGCTGCTCCCTGAGCCTGTTCCAGGCCCAGCCTTTGTGCAGCAATCTCGTAATCTAGAGTAGGTGAGTGAGGAGTCGATGGTAACCCTGTACATTGCCACACAGGAAGTCTGAAATGAAGGACTTCCTCTCCTTGACTGGTAAACTAGACTTGAGAGATTTATTCTGATGTTGGGGGTGGTCTGGTTTTCTTTATATGGCTGTGACCAAAAGCAACTTAGGAGGAATAGATTTATTTCATCTTATACTTCCAGGTCATAGTGCATCATTGGGGAAAGTCAGAGAAGGAACCTGAAGATGATACCATAGAGAAATACTGCTTTCTGGCTCACTCCATAGGCCATGCCTACTCTGTTTTTGTTTCTGTCTCTCTGTCTCTGTCTATTTACATACTTTTATTTCATATGTATGCACATTTCACCTGCATGTATCTAAATGTACCACACCATGCTTGGTGTCTTCAGAGGCCAAAGAGGGCATTGGATCCCCTAAAATGACAGTTATAAACTATTGTGAGCTACCATGTAAGTACTGAGGAACTGAATTTGGGTCCTCTGAAAGACTAGCAAGTTCTTTTAACTACTGAGCCATCTCTCCAACTCCATAGCTAGCTTTCTTATGACAGTCCAGGATTACTTTCCCAGGGAGTAGCGACATCCACAGTGGACTGTGTCCACCTACATCAATTAACAATTAGCACAGTTCCTACAGGTATGATTATCAATCAATTTTATCTAGACAGTTCTCTCAGATGACTCTAGTCTATGTCAAGTTGATAGTTGAGGTTAATTAGAAGAGGGAGAGAGTCCCAGAAGCCTGTGGAGTAAGCAGGAGGAAAGCCTACCCATGGATCAGAGAGCTGACTGAGACATAGATTTGAAAGCATGCAGGGAACAACATAGTGCCACCCATTAACCAAGGGCTTTATCAACATTGTCAAAGACACAACATCACATTGGTCCAACTGAGAAACTTGTGCCTTGGGTCTTATTTTGGTAGCTTCAATAACTATTTATATCACGTCATAATTTTTGGTCTCACTATCTTAGTCCCTGTTCTATTGCTGTAAAAAGACACTGTGACCCTGGCAACTCTTATGAAGGAAAACGTTTAATTGGGGTGGCTTACATTTTCAGAGGTTTAGTCCTCTGAAGAATGTTTATTCCACCATGTCACACTATGTCGCATCATAGTGTGACATGGTGGCATGCGAGCAACATGGTGCTGGAGAAGTAGCTAAAAGTTCTACATCTTGACTCATAGGCAACAGGAAGTGGTCTGTCTCACTGGATGTGGCTTGAGCATATATGATACTTCAAAGCCCATCTCCACAGTGACATACTTCCTCTAGTAAGACCACATCTACTCCAACAAGGCTGCACCTCCTCAGTATTGCCTCTCCTTTTGGAGGCCATTTTTTTTCAAACCACCACACTAGCCGTTAACAGTTGAGCCATCTCTGTTTATCTGCCACATTCCTCCCTCCCCTAGAAGACTGAGAATCTTGGATACAGCACTGCCTTATTCTCATCAATAGAGTGCCTGATACAGACTAGATATCCAATAGATTTTTGTTAAGTTTATAAGTGAATGTCAAAGAGGCCTAGAGAGCTGTATCGAAGAGGAATGGGCGAGGGAAATCCTGTTTCTTATTTTTTCTAAGTTTTTGCACATAGTCACAAATATGGTGGTTGCTCCTTTCCAGAGGGTAGACCGTGAGTCTCTCCTATGTAGGACATGTAGAGCTGGAGGAACAAAGCCACCTTCCTCTCAGTGGCTCTGTTCCCCTCACTGCACTGCATTCTGGATCCAGAGGCTAAGCAGAGGCTCATCCTGTTTTTCCTAACCTTCTCTTCTCCTAAATATCTTTCTCCCTCCTGTGATCTCAAGCTCATAATCCCATCATTTTTGCCCCTCGAGGGGGAACCTTTACTAACTCTAAAGTCTTATCAGCACAGACCAGAGGAAATCTTTAGGCCAAACCCGTGAAATAATCACACCTCATCCAAAGTGCCTAGGAGGAAGACTGGCAAGGGACAGTACTAAGTAGGATGTGCTGGGCAGCTGGTGATGAGCAACTTTCCCCAGGCAGACTTCTATTCTGCTATAATACCTATTATTGCATTATTTCCCTGCCAAACTTAGGGTCTTAAAACCAAAAATTACTGCTGTTTTTTTGTTTGTTTGTTTTGTTTTGTTTTTATTCTGGGTCAGTCCAGCTCATTCTTCTCTGCCTTGCCCAGAGCCACACTCACCAATCACTAGGCAGCTTGATCTGGCTGGGGAGTCTAAGGCGGCCAGTCACATATCTAGCACTCAGCACCAGCTAGCCATGGACCTCCTTCCATGACCTCTCACTGATCAGTAGATTTGGCCAGGCCCTTCTCTGCTTGAGGATCCAGGACAGCCTGGGTACTACAAGCCTCTTAAGGGCCAGGCTCTAGAACCTGCATGACATCACTTCCTTCACACCCTATCCATCAGAGCAACCCAGAAGGCCAGAATCAGGTGCAGTGAGGAAATACACTCTGCCTCTTAATGGGAGGAGCAGCAACTTTGCCTTTCAAAGGGATGGATGTCACTATTAAGAGGTGAGGTGCATTATTTGAACCATCTACCTCAGCCCTCTTATCATCTCTTACCTCAGAGCTTGGAAATACCCCCCCCCCGACACACATACAAATATGTTTTGCTGCAGGTGGATGCCTGCATTGCATTTATGATGGTTTTCTATATGAAGTTTTAGAAAGCTGTTTTGTACCACAGGCTCTTACTGGCAGGCTTTTTTGGCATTTTGTCAGAAGTTTCTCCACTTCATAACTGCAACTCATTTCTCTTGGTTGCTTCTCCCCTGGGACTGCACTGCACCTCACCTTTTAGCTTGTGAAAGGGCAGTGAATCTCCTGCAGAACACAGGCCTGTGGGGTAAAGCCCTTCCCGCTGATGGGAAACACAGTCCCTGGGTCGCTTTACGATCTGAGCTATCTCTTTCCAGCTCTGTCCCCTCTGCTTTTATTGCCCTTCTCCTTTCCCTATGGTTGGTCCCAGGCGGTGGGGAGTGGTGTCCTTAGAAGTTTAGCTGGGCATGGGTCCAGGAGACAAGGAGACAGTTCTCTGTTACAGGAATGTCTTTGTTTAGAAAACTCAGAGTTGACCATTTTATCCCCTAAGGCATCTGTCAAACCTTGCTAGTTTAGCCTGACACCGTCCACCCAGAAAGAGTAAGGGAACATTGCTACATACAGGATGGCCCCGAGAGTGGACATTTAGAATACAATGGCCTGTCAGTAACTCAAGGAATTGTGTTGATTTCTTAGCTCCAGAGAGTGGCGTGAGACAGTGTTGAACCTGCTGCTCACGCCTCCCAAGTCCTCATGCCACACTGTGCATGGAAGCTTATTGGTCCTTTAGCAGCAGGACACACTAGACAGAACAATGAAGATGGTTGATGGAAGGCTTCGAGCCTGCCTAAGTGCTGGGGCTAGCCCTCCACTCTTAGCTCTGTTCACACACCGAGTCATTTGGGGACCCTAGTGACAACAGGCCTGGCTTCTGGAGTCATAGAAGGGTTAGGGTTAGGGTTAGAAATGGCAGGATGGATCAGGCACCCAGGGAGGCTCTGAGAACAGCAGAGAGGAAGCCTGGTATAAACATGCCAGGCCTACTGTGGCTTTGCAGGTCATCAGCATGCTGATATTTGTTTTTTGGTGCAAAATTTCTTCTTTAGGGAAGCTGTCACAGGTTACCATGTCCTTTGTTAGGGCAGAAGTGTCTTTCTGTTGAGCAGCAGGTAACTGAATTCAGAATTTTAGTTTTCCTAAACCTGGTGTGAGGAGAAAAAAGCAGGAGTGCCACAGAAGCATCTTAGGGGACTCTCGAGGGTGAGGACATGGTACCCAGAGAAAGTCAGGGTGCAAGGCTGAGTGCTGGGCAAAGGAGGCTGCAGAGGGCCTTGCAGATCATCTGGATTCTTTTGTGTTGTTCACTAGAGAGAAAGTGTGCTGGGAATCTGACTGAGAAAAACAAACATTTCACAGCCAAAAAAGATAACAAGGTGATGTAAGCAGGAAGAAATGGAGATGTGTATTATCCTGTGTGGTGGAGAATTTATGGGAACACAGAGCTGGAAAGAGAGAGGAGAGAGAGAGAGAGAGAGAGAGAGAGAGAGAGAGAGAGAGAGAGAGAATGACTAATAGCTAGGCTATATATGTTTTAGGTAATTCTTTTGGATGTAAATAACTATTTTGTGAAGTTCTTTGAAAATAGTTCCTGCTTATGGTTGTATAATTTAATTAAAGAAGTGGGTGGGGATTGTGTACCCCCCCCCTCAGTCCCTAAGGCTAGAAAAGAGAAATGCAGTCTTGAGAAACTTGCTTTTGGCAGAGGAGAAAATATCAGCAACCATTAAAAAAATAGTATAACAGAAAACTAGTCAAGAAAAAACATCAGCACCAGATGGGAGGGATAGAAAGGGTCCAGAAGGCTTTAAAAAGGGAGAGATAGCTGATGGGAATCTGGAGAATGAATAAGAGTCTGTGAGTAGGCAAAACAAGGAGAATGGGCAGCCGGGAGAGAGGACAGTTCCAGCAGGGGTTTGTTTGGAACCTAGAACAAGGTAACAAGATATACGGCTGAAGAGGTAGGCAGAATTCATGAGCAAAGGTCACAGACAGCCAAGTGACAGAAGTTTCGAGGCACACACTTATCCTTCCTTTCTGTGGTGGCCATACTGCCACATTGTAGGATCAGAGTGACATGGTCAGGAAGCTCTGGAGAAAATTCAGAAAGGGGTGCCAATCATGTGAGCTTAGACAGTGGTCTGGGAGCCAAAAGGAGGGCCTGGGCTCATGGGATGCCGACAGTGTATACTGGACAGAATGTGGTCACTGGTTTAAGTACGAAGAGAATGAGGGAGAGAAGGAGCTGAGAGCACTTTCAGATCCAATCTCCAGAGACAAAGGTCAGGGACAAACAGAAGGACAGCATTGTGAGCCAAATTTAGGAAAGGATCTAGGCCCGTGGTACAGCGCAGGAAGGTGGTACTGGGCATTGGGGTCTACTAGATGATTCTGGACTGGAAACAATTGTCTGTGGGTAGTTAAGACTCTCCAGTGTTATACCAAGGACAGGGAGCAGAGGCTGGGGGCATCATCCAAGCAGGAAATAGAAATGGTTTCTCTCTCCCAGTTCACGCAGTAATTCCTAGGAACCAGGAGAGACAATGAGGAAAGAGGCCGACAGCTTCCTGAGATATAAAGAGACAAATGAAGACTGAGAGGAGCCCATTGGAAGGACATGAGGTCATCGCTAGTCCAGTTAGATCACAGTTGGAGTGCAGAGTGAATGAAAACTGAACATCAAAGCAGAATAGAGACAATGCTTTACAGGATGCTGGTTAAGAAACAGATGACACTTATGTCACTTGAGGAGTGGACAATGTGTAGAACAGGCCCAAATGGAGGGTCTACAGGCAGAGAATGGGCCTGGGATTCTGCAGTGAGGTGTGACTAGACCAGGACTCAGCCAGACAGCAAGAGGTCTTCTTGTGTTTTAAAATGCCCCTGACATTTTAGATCTTAGTCACACAGTATAGATTAAAGTGCCAGGGTTCGGAGGGGCCATCACTGACAACCAGCCATCTTCTATTGTGTAGAGGAGTAAGCTGAGGCTCAGAAAGGTTCAAAGAAAGGAAGGGGCTTCTTAAGTTAACCTACATGGCGGAGTCAGGCCTGGCATAGGAATACACAGCCTAGCATCTTTTGATGATCCCTATTGCTCTTGATTTAGCTTCTGGACAAGTTCCAGGCTCTTCCTGAAGCAGCTCCAAGTCTTATCTACAAAAAAACTCCAGGGGGCGCCACTCACACATTGATCTCTGGAAGGTGGTCTCTGGTTTGTGCAACATGATGACAGGGTGAGGGCCTGTCAAGGGCTCCCTGGAAGTAGTCGGTGCACATAAGTAAGGCAGGCTTCAGGCTACTGAACTAGGGTATATTTTTCAACTTGGCTGTTGCCTTCCCATTGGGAAATGAGCAGGCAGCTGATGGGACAGAATGCTGTAAGGCAGCCTGAGTGAAATAAACCACCAAGTCATACCAGCAGGGGGAGGGGGTAGCGAGTGATGGGGACAGGAATGTTGATGTGTTACCAGGGAATAAATGAAGGCTGGGTGTCTTCTTGCACACAGCCTGGCAGCCTTGACTTTTCTTTCTGTCTTTCTCTGTTTCTTTTCTTCCTTTAGAGGAGTTTTCTTAGACACCATCCTCCCCCGTCGAGATGACAATGGCATCAGGCCAACCATTGGCCAACGCGTGCGGCTCAGTCAGGGAGATATAGCTCAAGCCAGGAAGCTGTACAAATGCCCAGGTAACTGTCAGCCATGGGGGTTCCCAGCACCTCCTAGCATTCCATGCTACACAATGCATGCTGTGTGCAACCAACCTCATCCTTGCTGGGAAGAGCAGTGGGGAACTGAAGGGACTACTCTTTGGCAGCTGTGGTCTCTTGTGTCTTTGTTAGGGAGTGTGCAGTGCAGTGTAGATTGATGAACTGGAAAGGCACAGAGCAGCCTCAGAGTCCACAGCCTGACTATGGGAGGCTTTTGAAGTTCCTGGGCAAAGCCCTGAGTGCAGAGGGAAGAGAGGAAGTAAAACATGGTACAGTGTGGCCCATTACTCCAAGTGCCTCTCTTCTTTCTAGGAAACTGGAGAATGTGAATATGGCAAAGAAAGAAGCAAGAGTTTCAGACAGGAAGGCAAAGAGTGAGAGAAATGCTTTGGGGGTGGTAGGGTCTGTTTCCCAAATGCTATAATCAGCAAGGTTTAGTGCTGTGGCCTCAGGGTTGGTTACCAGCCACATGCTATTAAAGACAGAGAGTATCTTAGAGGTAGAACAAAGGCTTGTCCTGGGTTAGGGCCACAGTTCCGTCTGCTCAGACCGGCCCTCTTTGCTTCCATCTTTATTCTGGCTTCATTTCTGTTGCAGTGATAAAATACATTGACAAAAAGCCATGTAGGAGAGTTTATTTGGCTTAGAGTTTCAAGTTAGAATCTATTATTGTAAGGAGGTCAAGTTTGGAACTTAAATGGTCACAGCCAAGAGCAGAGAGAGAATAAATACATGGGTCCTAGAGGCTGTCTCATATAGCTTTCTCCTGTATAGGTTGGGATGACACTCTGCCTAGGGGATGGTGCCGCCTACATTGGAAACGATCTTCCTACATCACATAACAGTCAAGACAGTCTTCCCCAAACAAGTCCACAGGGCAATCTGATCTAGATAATTCCTCACCAGGGGCTCTCTTCCCAGGCATTCTGTTTTGCATCAAGTTGACAGTTAAAACTAACCAGCTTTGGCATCTTTTCATTCCATGTCTTCCTGGGGTCAGTGCCCTAAGGCACTTCTAAATCCATGCAAAGTATTGATTGTAGTAGCCACATTTGTGCCCCTGATAGAGCAGAATGGATTTTAGGGGTGTGGGAGGAGACAGAAGGAAGGTTCATTACCAATGGCTTCAGTAGACTTTTCCACATCCTTCAAACCAGATGTATTTTTATTTGTGGTGAAATATTTGAAACTGAGGTCAGTGGAGAAAACCTGGGCTGTGACATTGCCCTACAATGCAGGACCATAGAGACTGAAAAATGCTGTGTAGGCTGCATCCTTATGGAATGTGGAAATGTTTTCATCATCCAGCCCCCAGTTTTCTATGGGCATTCTAGGGCTGAAATACAGGACACACATATCATATAACCCTCTGAATGTAAAGGGAAACCTTATATCATTCCCTGGGAAATACCGTAGTATTTATTTAGTTACACTTATATGCTGCTTATTTCCCAAATGGCTTTCCGGCAGCTGGTAAATATCCGAGAGCACACAGTAAAGTATCTATTCTTGCAGAATGCTGATGATTATTCTAAAATAATTTCCATGGAACCCTCGAGGGTGTTGGCTGCTGGGAGTGAGCCTCACTATGCTTGGTAGCTGCTCTGTAATGTGACACTGAGGCCCCTACCCGGGATTTCCTGGGGCAAATGATGGGCAGCCCTCCACATGCCCTTTCCTGGAGCTCCAGGAGCAGCAGAGGATGCTCCAAGGGAAGGGTCACTGCAAGCTGGGGTGGTGGCCTAGCAGAGGTGCGATGAAGAGGGGAAAAGATGCTTCAGGATGCTCATTCCCTGCACGTCGGGGGTAGCTCCACTCAGCAACCCACTGCCCTTGTGTTTTGCAGTTGTCAATCCCCCAGGCTCAAGAAATACAAATGTCTTTTGCTCCCAACCTACAGGAATTCCTCTTTCCTCTTTTAAGGACAAATTAGAGAAAGTAAATTTTTTTTCCTAATGCAGGTTCTGTGTTCTCGACACATTCATTCCTGGGCAAGCTTCAAAGATAAACAGGCCCAAGAGTGCACTGTAGACCATCCCTGTATAGCTATCTGTACCTCTGCATTTTTCTATGCTTTCTTGTTTGTTTGGTAGCTCTCTCAGAGGTGAATAGCAAAAAGAAAAGAATTCAAAAAGAAAAGAATTTAAAAGGGGGGCATAAACGAGTTTCAGAGCATGTTTTCTTTTGGCTTTACTGATTTATATTTTTGTATTCTCCCTGATACAGATGTTATTATGAACTTCATATTAGCAGTTATGAAGTTTCCAGTGTGGCTGGGAGATATGTAGCTGACTTGTCTAGCATGCCCAAGGCTCTGGGCTCAACCTCTCTTATCTATCAACAATCTCTGAAACGCTCTGTGGGTGCCAAGCCCTGAGTGGCCCCATTCCATGTGACTCAGACGATCTCACCGGTCCCCTGAGTTGGTCCATCTTACAACTAGAGAATTGAGACCTGAACCTAGATCAAGCCATACTGAGTACTAAGAGCCTTTGGCAGAAACCCTGGGTGCCACTCCTTGGCACCAAGAGCTCCTTTTGCTTCCCTTGACTTGGCTAATTCCTCATCTGTCATTCACGGGGCTTTGGCTTGGGAAAGGCTGTTGCTCCTCAGCCCTGGGCATGGGTAGCTGGCGGGAGGGGGGGTGTTGTGTGTGCCTGTATCAGAGTTGTTTTTTTGCTTGTACAGCATGTGGGGAGACACTACAGGATACAACAGGAAATTTTTCAGCACCTGGTTTCCCAAACGGCTACCCCTCCTATTCCCACTGTGTCTGGAGAATCTCTGTCACTCCAGGAGAAAAGGTAGGTGAGAACATGGACTCTCCTAATTGGTCATTGCATGCTGAGCACACACCTGGTTATAACACTGCATCCCTTACACATGAACAGTGAACACTATTTTTTTAAAAAAATATTCCATCGGGAATAGTGTGTCACTCTGGGTTGGTGGAAGAGGAAGACCTTGTCTTGGTAATGATAGCTGCTGTTCTGAATGCCCACCGAGTGCCAAGAGCACCACTGGGTGCATTGCATTTATTGTTTTATGACTTCTCAGTCAGTCTAAGCCACACAAATGGAGGCCTGGCATCAACTAAATGTCCACATAGGTTATGAATCAAGCTACCTGTCAGACAAACCACAATCTGTCCTGTACCTTGACTAATACACTCCAGAGGGCAAGTGTCCAATATACAATTTCTTGTCACCTTGGAGTGGTGCCTTGGTAGGTGGCAATGTGGCCAACCTATTGCTTCTCTTCTCCCGCCCTCTACCTCCATCTGTGTTGATACCCTAGCCCATAATGCTGTATGTCATTCCAGCCTGGCAAACAGCTGCTCGATGGCTGCCCATGGTGGACTGTCCAGACACGTGTCTGTTCTCAGATCCGGGAAGGAAGCCATGGCATGTCCTATAAATGAGCTCAAGGAATGCCAAGGCCCTGGGTCCCTGGAAGAGTATGTTGGGCCTGACCAAGCCCTGTATTCACAAGTCCCATTGGCCTTGAAGATTCCATGGCCCTCTGGAGCCAAACTCAGGGCCAGGGCCTCTTCTCCTTGGTCCAAGATGGCTATGTTCTGCTCCACTACAGGGAATAGTTATGTCCATTCTGTGAACAAGGAATCTGAAGGGAAATTGCCCAATCATATATTAATATACAGAACTAGTCTTTGAACTCTAAAGTTTATCTTTTCTTAAAATATTTGTTTTTAATTATGTGGTTGTGTGTGTTGAATAGAGTATATGTGCGTGTGTGTGTGCACTTGTGTGTTTGTGTGTATGTACAGGCGTCCATAGAGTCCAGAAGAGGGGTTGGAATTGATCCAGATTACCTGAGTTCAGATCCTTGGAGCTAGAGTTAAAGGCAGTTATCAATCACTCAGCATAGGTGGTAGGAACTGAACTAGGATTCTCTGCTAGGGTAGTATACACTCTTAACCACCGAGACACCTCTCCAATCTTTATCTTTTTATTGTATTCTACAAATCCAGCTATTCTATAAGTTGTCTCAAACCATATCAAGCCTCTCTCTTGGGTCTAGGTGAGGAAATGTCCCTGGGTTCCCAGATCCCTGTAGAATCACACATGTCACAGCATGTTTCAGTATCGTAACTACTGAGGCATTGTCCCACTTGTATCCCTGAAGCACACTGCGGACTGAGATTGCCCACATCAGTCCCAGCATCCCACTTTGTATGGCACAGCCATGGCACACTGACTGTTTGTGGAATGGACATGTGACTATATGAGGATGGAGTGAAACTGGAGGTAGTGGGATATGTTGGACATTTTTCAGGTGTCTATAGCCAGTCTACTGATATTTTCAATTTATAACTTTAAGTATAATGTGAGAACTAGAAAGTGATGACTAGAACCCATTGAAAGCATTTTTATAGTCTGGAGTCTTTCCTCAGTAAGCCATAAAGGTCACTTAATCACATCCTTGCATCAACCCTACATGCTAGATGCTGATATCCCACTTACCATACAATAGAAAATTGGACTTTTTCAAGGTGGCTAAATCTGATAGAGATCTTGGAAGTGAACACACACCACTGAAAGGCTAATGATGAGCAGTGGATTATCATCGTGTTACTCAAAGGAGACAGAGCTCACATACATAGACATTTGCACATGCACTCTCATAATTAAGTATTAAGGCATTGCCAGGACTTGGAAGACAGCAGAGTGGGTAAGATAGCTTGCTCTGAAAACATGAGGACCTGAATTCAAGTCTCTAGCACCTCAACAAAAAAAGAGGTGTGGCTATGCATGCCTGTAACGAAGCACTGGAGGACAGAGACAGCCAGATCCTGCGAGCTTGCTAGTAAATGAACTTGGCCAAAATGGCAAGCTTCTGGCTCAGTGAGAGATCCTGTCTTAAGGGAATAGGTAACAAAGGAAGATAAATGACACCTTCTTCCACCCTTTGCATGCCTGTGCACAGACATAGG
Source organism: Sigmodon hispidus (assembly GCA_004025045.1). NCBI lineage: Eukaryota > Metazoa > Chordata > Mammalia > Rodentia > Cricetidae > Sigmodon > Sigmodon hispidus. The sequence continues at coordinate 77,976 of PVIH01004127.1, forward strand.
CACTCACACACTTCCAGGCATGCACCACCACACACACAAACACAGTGTGGTTGTCATCTTGAACCTGAGACATAGACCTTTTGTATGGATATGACCATGCCTGCTAGAGGTGCTAACAGGAGAAGGAGGAGGAAGAGGAGGAGGCTTGGTAATCTCCACATTGTTGACTTGCTGCACAGCAGGCCCATGTGATATGTTTGAACCATGTAGTCTTCACTAAGCCTCAATTATTAGTGCTCACTGGGGGCACAGAGAATATGCATCGTTGAAATTCCTGCAATTATTTCCATTTCTGCTTCACCCAGCCTTCCCCAGAGCTGCTGGTAATTAGCAAACTTGATTGATTCTCCTATCACCTCCTGCCCGTCACCTCTCCCCCAATGGTCTTTATGGTTCACTAACATACTTAAAATAATTAGCCTGAATAATTATCCCTCTCCGTTAAAACATGAATGTGTTTCCAAGGAAGTTTTACTAACATTTCCTCACTGTAATATTAAAAGAACAAAGAACAGTGGGACCAACTTATAAGCATTCCTGAACCCCATCACCTGATCACAAGCCTGATGCAAACTTGAGAGAAACCCAGAGATACCTCAATCTTAAAATACTACTAAGCTTGAGTTCTTCACTCTTTTGGAGTCTGATAAACAAGTCCATGACACTCACGTACTCCATCTGTTACTTTCTGGTATTCACTGTTTATTTCCAAGGGGACCATTGGAATCAGTGGAAGACTCTGACTGGGTGAGGTATTGGCCCCAGGGAAGGGGAGGACATTCTGAATGATGATGAGGATGAGAGGAAATCCTCTGAGGGGCAGTAGGGTGCTGGTTATGGTATGCTAAGGGCATACTCAGTGTGGTCTGACTTTTAAAAGTGTGTTTATGGAGTATGCCATACAGTGCTAAGTGACTCTTTGTACAGTTTCTCTCAGACTCCTTCACAGCCTGCTGGTATGCATATTGTTTTCCAGGTGAGGAAAAAGCTCCAGGAAGTAATCTACCTTAAGACTAGAGTTAGTGAGGGGCAGAACTGAAACGTAGTCCAAACCTGTCTAACTAGAGACACCTCTGAGGAGAGAGAATGGAATTCCTATCTGACCAAGGACTTAGGAGTGGGCGGGCACTTACCTGGGCCTGGCGGGTTCTGTAACTTCCAAAGCATAGAGAAAGGGACCAAGGCTTGTCTTGGAGAGTCTGGAAAATGAGCAGAGCTGACCTATGAGATAAGGCATAGGAATTTTTTAGGGATTCCCTAAGAATGAGTTGGTGGTGGTTTGATAAACTGAGATATAACGTGTGGAAGGCTGATGTAGTTGTGGGTAATCTGGGAATCAACCCAACAGTAGCCATTAGGAAGAGACATTGAAGAGAAACAACACAGTAATACATAGGAAGTAGTCA
>PVIH01004127.1:79481-109178 GCA_004025045.1 Sigmodon hispidus
GGTAGATGGATGGATGGATGGATGGGTGGGTGGGTGGGTGGGTGGATGGGTGGGTGGGTGGATGGATGGGTGGGTGGGTGAGTGGGTGAATGGATGGGTGGGTAGATGGATGGACTAATTTCAGAAAGGCCTTGGAGACAACACCTCAGAAGTGGGAGGTCATGGCTGAGAGGATGCTGATCATGGCTGTGCTCACATGCACTCGAGCTAACCCCAGACCCTCTGAATGATTGATGATGTTACAAGATCTTTTCGTATCTCTGCACTTCATCGGCCCCTTACCTCCTTCCAAGTCCCTGGTCTCAGTGCACCCTGGCACATCTTTTAATACATCTTGCTTTCTGTAAACAACCTAATGACTTCAAAAGATCAAGCAATTCCCCAGACAGAGCTAAAGGACCCATCTTCTTGTGTGTATTCCCCATCCCGCCTAAGGTTTATTATTTAATGTCAGGAGGTTTCCTGTGTGTGTGTTTTGAGAAGACGCTCCTACTGCCGTCTGAAAGTTCTGTATGCTAAAGGGTAACATGAGAACACTGGTATGGAAGATGTGTCCTTCAGAACTCCTCAGGCTTTGTTGTTCAAACCTGCTTTATGGTAATTCTTTACAGATCATCCTAAATTTCACATCCATGGATCTGTTTAAGAGTCGCCTGTGCTGGTACGATTACGTGGAGGTCCGGGATGGTTACTGGAGAAAGGCCCCCCTATTGGGTGAGTGACTTCAGACAGGAGAGATGGGCTGTTCTCTGGGATGCTCTTATGATCTGGAAGGTTCCATTGTGGCAGCGGGCACAGGAAGCTCTCAAGTGCTCTTGTAAAACTCTGAGCACTCCATCAGGCCACACATGTTAAAGGCTTTTAAAAACTGTCAGCACCCTGTGACCCAGCATTTCCACTTCTTGGAATTTCTCCTAGGGAACTAATTAAGGAAGTGTGCAGAGCTCTAGCTCCGGGGAGGGGCACTGAAGCGGGAAGAATCAAAGGCGATTTAAATGTTCAGCAGTAGGGGTTAGTGGAGTAAATTGTGATGCATCCTTTCAACAGAAAATTCCCATCCATTAAAAATTAAGCTGGAGGTGAGTGTATAATGATACAAAAAAATATTTCGGCACCCTGTACCCTGTCAAAGGTATGTTACAGGATGAAGTAAACAGAATCATTTCAAACATAAATGTGTACATGCAGCTGTGTATAATGCAGAAATTGCAAAGCTAGATGCTCTAACAGGCAGAGGTGAACAGATGGGATTGATATGATAACTATCCAATCATGCTGTCCCAAATTGTTCAAAACTGAATTATTTAAACCATTGTGTGGGCTGAATCCAACTGCAAGAAACCATTTTAGGATTTACAATATAATCTCAAATAAAGTTAGAGTTGTAAATAACACATAGTAGTTATTTTAGAATGGTAGAGGATTTTTCAATATTTCTATTCTGCTCTTGGCTTATTAACTCTCCCAGATTTTTTGGTGGGCAGATATTATTTTTGTGTAATAGACAAAAGTATGAATTCATCCACCAAAGATAGCTTGGACCTTTGGGTGAAAAGTCATGGGAAGACACTATAAACAGGAAGCTCCCCCAAATAGATCTCTCTTGATAATCAGGAAGGATTGTATTACCTGGAAGATGACTGGTCTTGGGTCTTGAGAGCCGATGCTGGGTTCATTGGCCTGAGGAGGCCAACTGTATTGGAGCTATGGAGAGAAACAGATCAACACAGAGCCAGATGAAAGAATCACAACTGAGAATAGGGTATTCTCATTGCTAGTCTGGTGTAGGATGGCCTCCTGGCTGGTCAAGTCTAAGGTTTTGATGATGACTTGGTCCCTGGCATTCCTTCATGTGAATTGAAAAGGCACATCTGCTGTGATGCAAGCGATACACCTGGGAAGGATCCGTCGACAGTGTGGTTGGCTACAGATGGTGGCTAGAAAGGAAGTCCTGATGTTGTGTTAGATCCTGGGGGATGAGGATGAGACAGTCACACCAAACAGGGACTAGAGAACCTGTAGCCATATGCATGAGTAACCTCAACGTCAGCTATCAATGGGAATAGCACACATGCATCTGGAGCTAGTGGAAGGATGAGTTAAATTCCCAAGGGTACAAACAGGTGGGGATTTATGTTCTCAGAAATTCCAAGGCACCAGGGAGGATCCAGTCTGTGTGCCATCTTTAGGAGAAATGTATCATGTAGCTAATAGTCCAGAAGCAAACCAAGTGCACCCTGGAAGTATACATAGGAATATGCACATGGACAAGTGAGTATACTGCCCAAGACAAGGTAAAACCTGCCTGTGCTGGGTTCTGCTTCCTGACTTAAATAAATAGGCCTGGAAGTAACAGGCAGATATAGGTCACAAGCAGCATTGGTTAGGTGTGCCAAAATGACATGGCGCAGGGCAGGGAGATAGCTCAGTAAGCAAAGTGCATTTTGCATAGCATAAGGACCTGAGTTTGATCTGCTAGCTCCCACATAAAAGGCCAGGCACTGTAGTGTGTGTCTGTGACTCCAGTATCAGGGTATTAGTGGAAATATGTGGATCCCTGGAACTCACTACCCAAGCAGTTTAGTTGAATTAGTGAGGTCCAGATTCAGCAAGAGACCCTGTTTCAAAAAATAAAGTGGAGAGAATGAGAAAGATACCTGATGTTGACCCCTGGCTTCACATGTACCTAGGTACCTGTGAAATTGCATTCATATCTACACATCTGTACTCACCCAAGCCACCCCCCTCATCCCAATAAGGATGGATTCTTGGAAACAGGGATTTCTAGACTTGTCTGATCATTATTATTTCCATTATTACTATGACTTTGGATAAGACTCCTGGAAAACAACTTAACCAGAACCCACACAAACTGGGTCAGAGAATGATCCTATTGGCTCTGCATATGTTTCCCTCTAGTACCAACACAGAAAAAATGTCCACTAAAGGGCGGAGTGGTTACCTGCAGGAAAGAAAGCATGGGGATGATTGTCATCTTTATGCTGTGTTTTGTACACTTCTCTACCGTTTGGATCTTCTACGATAATGTTTTACAAAAGCTATGCTGGAACAGCTTCATGAGTACAAGCAATCACAATTATACCTTTGAGCCACTGAATTCCACACCGAATGGGAAAACCCAGCTTCCCCCACACACTGAGTGCCCAAGGCCCCAGAGCTAGCTAATGACTGAAATCAGACCAAAATTCCGATGTCCTGGTCTGGAGACAGGTGACTGGCAAATATTTGCAGCCCTTCCCTCCCAAGTTGTCAGACGAAATACACCATGTGCTGTTTATCTGGGAGGCAAAGTTAACCAGGCTTCCTGGAGTTTTGCTTGCTGAGGTTGGCAGCTCTACACTGCCAGAAATAGGTTAGACTAAAACGGTGGGAGGAAGGAGCCAAAGTTTCCCAGAAGGGCCAAGGCACGTTTCAAAGAGTGGACACAGGCCGGTTTCCAGGCATCCTCTTTGCTTGAATGGCAAATGGGAATTTTCTCAGTGGGGATCCTGCTGTCTCTGCTGCACTCAGTTTATTGGTGATGGTGATAACTTGGGTTGATTTTTTTCTTGGGAGGAGTATGATTAGGACTCATATTTTACCTAAATTATTGCTCTCTCTCTCTCTCTCTCTCTCTGTCTCTCTCTCTCTCTCTGTCTCTCCCTCTCTCTCTCTCTCCCTCTCCTTCTCCTCTCACACACAGTGTTGCAGCTAAGACATGGCCGGGTGCCTGGAACCATTCTTTATTTGCACCAGTCTCCTTTGCCAACTATTTGGTCTGCTCTGATGTTTCCAAATGCAGTCGTTAGTGAATTTTTGTGTTTGGAACAAGTGCATTGTGTTGGCTAAGCTGGTCCCCGGGAGGGGTCAGTGCCATGAAATCTTCTGGGAGGAGGCAGGTCAATGCCCCTTTGGCAGGAGGGAGATCGGATTAGGGCGGATTGTGAAGTAGACATCTTGCTCTGCATCACATTTTTTCCCAGGGCAGTGTGTGAAAATCCAGACATAATGCGTGCATAACTTTTTATGAATGGACCCTTTATGACTCCCCACAGAGCCCATTGGAGTGTCCTCATCTGCATTTCCTCTTCTTGATATCCTTATTAAACTCCTCTAAACCCAGGAACCACATTTCAGTCTAGGAATTGACACCTCTCCATGCCAGTTTCTCGACAGCCTGCCCGGCCTCTTCAGAGGGAGGCTGCTTCCAACCCAGGCTTTCACTTACCGGTTTCAAAAGAAAATTAAGTAGAAAATATCTCATAGCTGGTTAAAGATCACAGATGAGTTTTCTGTTCCAGGGGCCATTTACCTTTAACAGGGGGTGGGGGTTCAGGAGTGATGTCCACAGAGGAGCCAGTTGGTAATCTTAACCACTGCCCTGCAATGTGGATTCCCCTCTTCTGTAGCCATTAGAGGGATCACTTCAAGCACCATACTTTTGTCTACAGAACTGCCTCGGCATTCAGTGTCACCATATTCCAAAGGTCCCTATCCCATTTCCTTGAATCAGGAAGGGAGTTCAGAAAGGCCAGGCTGGTCTATCCGAGTCGCATGGCACCACTACTGAGGCTTCCTGAGCAAGGGCAGTTTCCCAAATGAACAGAAATGATAGTGTGAGGCCAACAGCCAAACCTGGCACTGACACAGATGTGCTTTGTGATTTGAGGCCTTGATCTTCATTTGTGCTTGCCCTGTTTTAAGCTGGGACATGAACACAGCCTTTCCATTCCCAGGAAACATATTTGGTGTCTTATCCAAAATTGCATAATGTTCAGAATTACACCCAGGTTCCTTTTGCTGGTGCTGGTGCTGGTGCTGGCGATGGAAAACAGTGACAATAACAATCTGTATCTCAAACTGCCAAGCTTCAAATTTTGCTTTGACCTCCAGCTTTGAGGCAAATGTGTTCATCCTCACTTTTCCCATCTATGAAATGGGATTAATGACAGCACCTAATTTAGGGGAAAGCAGTGTGTCAGATTTCCCTTTCTGTGACAAAATATCTCAGGGAAATCAACTTGAAAGAGAAACAGTTTATCAAGCTGGTAGCTTTGGTCTGATTGCTTTTAATTTGGTGACAAGGTTGGAAGCACCTAGCAGAAAAAAAAAAAATGCTACTCACTTCATGGTGATGGGTGGAAGTATGGGGACGAGGAAAAGATATTCCTTGAGAGCATTTCCCCATTGACCTAGCTCCTCCCACCTCTAAATAGCCCTTAATCTATGAATCTATTAATGGATTAATCCATTGATAATATCAGAGACCTCCTGATGCAGTAGCCTCCCCAAAGCCCTGCACTTGATCACTCGGGTCCAAACCTTCAACTCAGGAGATACTGGATCACATTTAAGGCTTGAACCATCCCACATGGTGATGAAATGATGTAGTCCACATCAAGCACTTCAGACTGGGTCTTATATAAACACGATCAATGATGAAAGGAAGCTTCCATTATAGTTCCTGTGATGACAAGGAAAAGGCTGAGATGTCAACTAAGAATTCCAGAGATTTGGAAGATTTGCCAAGGCAGAACAATATACCTGCCTGGGCCAGAGAGCTGGGCAGGGGTGAGGCATCTTGGGGCAATGGGCATGGATGGCTCTTCTCATTGACTTAGGCCCCTAGGCAGTGAGAACTTAGACCTCCCCATTCTCATCGGTGACAATGACAGCTAGGGTTTTTAAAAAAGAAACCTGACTGGAAAATTAGGCTAGATGAAGGAGTTCCCCTCAGGGCTGGCATGGTCTGACTGCTCAGTCCTCTTCCTGCTGAAGAGTGGTGCTCCCTCATGTTTACCTGTTGTTTCTCCAAAACTCATCACAACAATTGGCCATACCAGATGCCAAAGCTTATAGGCCTCTAGTATGTTATTTCTTTGTGTGTATGTGTGCATGTGCATGCTTGTATGTGCATGGGTCAGCATGTATTCAAGAGCATGTATACATATGTAGGTAGGACTACTTTGGGTGTTGTTCTTCAGATACAATCCACCTTTAGGCTGTTAGCCAGTGAGACGCCTCCAGTGTTAGAATTAAAAGCACATGCTACTGCGCCTGACTTTCTTATATGGCTTCTGGTGCTCAAATTCCAATCTTTATTCTTGCACATCAAGAACTTCACCATGTGAGACATTTCTCAGCCCTTCTAATGTGCTTTTTCTTGCCAAAGAAGTTTTATTTCATTGAATATGAAGACCACCAAAGCCAAATGGCTAGAGGCAGCCAGAACCAGGAGGGAGCCAAGCCGATTGGCAGCCCCTGCATTCTTTCTCCTCAAAGAATGTAAACGAGAGCTGAGCATCTGGAAAAGCTTATCATTCCAGCACTTGAGAGGCTGAGGCAGGATGATCTAGCAAGTTCGAGGTCAGCCTGGGCTACTTAGTGACTTCAGTGCCAGCCTGGGCTACATAGTGAGACTTTAGGCTTGAGCTGTAGTCATGCTTTTATGAAGCAGCTCAGGTCATATCCAAGTCCATACCTTCCTCCAAGCCTGAGAGACGCTCTATGGCTCCCCAAGGCCTGTGAACTGTGAGAAAATGGCCTTCATACCCTCTCAGGAGCCTGTAGTAATGATGCTGTTTCACATCAAGGTTGACATGGGGAACTTCACATAGCTGTATCATGAGCAAAGGTCTGAAGGCACATAGACAATTTCCTATTGGATCCAGAAGGAATAAGGACTTGTGGGTCATGTTGCCCTGTTGGGCTACGTTCAAGGACTGGGGACACTGTTTTCTGTTCTTCCAAATTCTTAAATCTCCTTGAGGTCTTTATCATTCTGTTTTAGCCATTGTCTCAGCTTGGGGGAGGGGGACAAGGAGTCAGTCCTTATGGGGTTCCACAGTGTCTCTCTAAACTTCTTCATCCTCATCTCCCTCTAGGGGTTTCTCCAAGCAGGCTGGGGAACCCATTCTGCTTCAAATCTATGCCTTTGATATTGCATCTGGTCCCAAGCAGTTCAGTGCTAAGAGGCTTTGGTTTCTTGGTCTCTGGCCCCACTTTTGAGACAAGGGCAGCAAAATGCCAAGTGCCCCAAAGGGAAGGGTATAAATGTCATCTGAAGACACATAAGCACTAGCTCAGCACCATCTCCCTGACCCTGAGAACCACCAAAGGACCCACTACAGGACCCATGTGGCCGGGAAAGGTACCTGCCATCTGCACTGTACTCTGATTGCCTAGGATTTGGACTTGTCCTTCATGGGTGCACAGATGTACCACTTTTGGGCACATCTTCAGCCCTGTGTGTGACTTCAAGGGTCATTGCCTACTTCCTGCCTTTCCTTCAAGATGATGTGAGATGAGCTCAACATCCATAGCATCCTCATTGTCCTTTCTCTTTGCAGGGAGGTTTTGCGGTGATAAGGTACCAGAGCCTCTTGTGTCCTCGGACAGCCGACTGTGGGTGGAATTCCGTAGCAGCAGCAGCATCCTGGGCAAGGGCTTCTTTGCAGTGTATGAAGGTTTGTTCTTTGCCTTGGTGTTTGTTTGGAACTGGAACTACAGGCAGTTGTTAGCTGCCATGCGGGTGCTGGGAATTGAACCCGGGTCCTCTGGAAGAGCAGACAGGCTCTTAACCGCTGAGCCATCTCTCCAGCCCCGAAGGTTTGTTCTTGATGGAGAAGCCAGGCAGACAGCCACTGATAAATGCGTCTTTCTAATGCAAATTGGTTCCTTCCCAGGTGCACAAGGGAGCTTGCTAGAGGGCCAAGCTCTTACCACAACAGGGTCCAAGCTGAGGACTGCACACTGCCTCTGTCACACTGGACAGGCAAAGGCCAGGTGTGCTGATCTCAACCACTGTCCCAACCCCCCTGAACTCTCTTCTCAGCCCAGGAGAGATATGGAAAGTGACAGGGTATAGAGTCTTGAGGAGATGGTAGTGGCTTCTGACAACCCATGGGAGCTCTAGCAGAGGGGGCTTGACCCCCCCCCCCGGGCTCTTGTTTCATCAGTGAAAAGAAAATCTGGTTCTACCTGGAGGTCCCTTTTCATGTATGAGAAAGGCTGCGAGGTCACCCTGAGGGCTGCTTCTGTGTGTTTTAACTCTCTCATCCCACAAAGGAATGGAATTAAAAAGTACCAAAGCCCCCTTTGCCTTGAATCATTGCAAATTTGGAGAATCCAGAATTTCATTTCATAAACAGAGTAGTAAACATATCAGTGCACATATCTGCACGTATATATGTGTCTGCGTGCACGTGTGTGCAAACGCATACATTTGCTGCAGAACTACCTACTCTAGGCCCACCTGAGTAAGACTCTGAGGAAATGGCCGGGCTCTCACAGTAGGAATGATCTCCTTCATGATTCTGATGTACAGAGAGGGTGCTACACAGCTGTCCTAGAGTTGACGTTCTTGTGCCTTAAAAGTGGGTTTTGTTAGATGCAGATAGAAACGCTAGCTCTTGGAGCCACCTAGTGGCAAAAAGTAGCCACTCACCTGCATTTGTAAGACGTGGCCACTGACTGACCCTCTTTTTTTTTCATATGTTCTTTCTAAAGCCATGTGTGGGGGAGACATTTCCAAAGACGCAGGTCAGATCCAATCTCCCAACTACCCCGATGACTACAGACCTTCCAAGGAATGTGTCTGGAGGATTACAGTGGCAGATGGGTTCCACGTGGGACTTACCTTCCAATCCTTTGAGGTGAGTCCTGCTGGGATGTTTTCCTAAGAAGTGTGCTAGCTGATGTCTGCTCTATACACTCTACTCTATAAAATGGATTCTTACACTGTCATAAAGATGCTGAAATTGCAGCTCTTGGGAGCCTGAGGCAGGAGGAAAGTGAGTTTTAGACCAGATGAGACTATGTAGTAACAAACAAAATAACAAAAGCAAAGGCAGAAAGGCTTGGGGGTGGAGGCTGGGGAGATGGCTCTGTCTGGGAAGGGCTTTCTTGTCTTGCAGGCATGAGGCCCTGAATTTGATCCAAAGAACCCATTTTTATAAAGCCAAGCATGGTATGCCCATATCAGCCCAGGGTTGGGAAGGCAATGCAGGCAGATCCCTGGAGCTTGCCTAGCTGGTGTACTTCAGGCTACTGAGAAACCCTGTCTCAAAAAACCAAATAGGAGGTTTCTGAGGAACAACATCCAAGGTTTGTTTAACCCATGACCTACACATGAGCACACACACACACACACACACACACATACACGTTCACAACTATAAAGAGACGAGTTTCCACCTTGACTTTTGCAACAGATTTTTACCCTGACATCTGCTTCATTAGATCTGAAAGCGACAGTTAGTTTATGATTCTGAGTTAAAAATCTTGAAGCCAAGCCAGCCAGTGTCATCCACGTGGCGTCTGTCTTTCTCTTTAGATCGAGAGGCATGACAGCTGTGCGTACGACTATCTGGAAATCCGTGATGGTCTCACAGAGGAGAGTGCCCTCATTGGCCACTTCTGTGGCTATGAGAAGCCAGATGCTGTCAAATCCAGTGCCAACCGACTGTGGGTGAAGTTTGTATCCGATGGTTCCATCAATAAAGCGGGCTTCGCAGCCAATTTCTTCAAGGGTATGGCTTAGCAGTTTGTTCCTGTGTTCACTCACAGGAAGAAATATTGCTTTCCCTAGTATAAGAATCCCCAGATCTATACGAGGCCTTAGCAAGGCTCTGGCAGGGAGGGAGTTGCTCATTCAGAACAGTTGGTAGGGTCCTGTGGGATTCATACCTAGAAGAAAAAAAGGCTCTACTTGGCTTCTGCAAAGAGATTTCTATTTATAGAAATGACAGAGAGTAATTTTTTTGAAGGATATGTGTGTGTTTGTGTGTATGTGACAGCATGTTCATGTGAATGTGGGTGCATGTGTATCTCTGTGTGTGTATGTGTGTGTGTGTGTGTGTGTGTGTGTGTGTGTGTGTGTGAGAGAGAGAGAGAGAGAGAGAGAGAGAGAGAGAGAGAGAGAGAGAGCGCATGCGCTCAAGGCCTGAAGCTGACTTTAGGGGTCTTTCTAAATGATTTCTACATTATCCTTTGAAGCAGGGTCTCCCATTTTGGCTAGCCCGGCTGGTCAGCTTGCTTCAAGGATCCTTTTGCCTCCTGATGTTGGAATTACAAGCAGGCTGCCATGCACACCTTTTATGTGGGTTCCTGGAATCTGAATTCAGAGCTGCACACTCACACAGCAAACACTTTACCTACTGAACCCAGCCTTCAAGACCTAGTGATTTTATCAGGTCAAATATACTTAGTGAAACCCTGAATTAACAACCACACACATGCATGGCAACTTCATTAACTGTGTTCCAGGGCCTGTGCCAGGTGCTTTCTTTAGCTGGTGGCATTTAGTTCCTGTCACGACGCTTCTAGTTAGGTTTGGATTGTATTGCTCCAAGCTGAGGATTGCTGAGGGTCTCTCAGAAATGAGTAGCAGGTTAAAGATAGAAGTCCTGTCTGACTCCAGACCTCAGGCCCTCCACATTTTTGCCTGGCACTCCTTGGTGTGGGCCTGAAAGCCAGTAGAAAAACCAGGGTCTTCTACTCCAAGGCATTGGCTCCTATTCTCCATGCTTGTCCCTAAGGGAGGGATGGGAGGACAGAAAGGGAACAAATGTCCTTTATGGACCCAGACCATAAAGGCAGACTCTGAATAGACAATAAGGATCCCAAAGGATGCATACCATTCTTAGGGCGAATACTTAGGAGTATTCCTTAGATCTGGTCTACCATGCCCGAGTGCCAGGAGCATGCCATCAGCCCTTGGTAGAGACAGAAGATCCCTGCAGATCCTTCTTCATGGCTCTCTCATCATGGTACCACTTGGTGTTCAGCCACCCACACCCACTTCAAGGAGGGCTGCGTCCTTCCCCCTTCCTCTTCTATGTCTCCTGGTTGTTCCAGACCAAAATCTCAACCCCTTCCTTCCACCCCCATCTTCCTTTTGTTTTATTATTTTAGTTTTTGAGATAGGGTATTATACTGTAACCCAGGATGACCTGTAAGTCACCCAGATTCATGGTCATTTTTATGCCTCAGCTTTCATGTGCTCAGATCAGGCACGAGCCGTTATACCTGGCCCTGCCACTTTTTAGATGCCTTTCCTATGTTCTCCATAAAGGAGCTGTCAGAAGAACTGATTTCATGACATCCCACCCTGCTAGGCAGCCTCATTGTCTTACCAAAGCCTCAGTTTCCCCTTGTAAAACAGAAAGAAGAAAATCTGTTGAGTTGTAAGCCCCAGGGAAATGATGGCTTGGAGATGCTTTGCAAGCTATTCCATCCCAAGGGAGATGTGGGCTATTGTTCTTCCCCTTGGGTATGTATGGAAAATCAAGGGACAGAATGAAAATCTTAATGTCTAACTTCCTTTGACTAGTGAGGCCACAATAGGATGCTCCAGAGCACAGTGCCTGGCTCATGTCTTTGCCAGCAGGGGGGAACTGGAGGCCTAGCCACAAGCCTTGGCAGAGCCGGGATGAGCCAGAGAACCTTGTGCCTTGATGCCAATTGGCAACAGCCTTTGCCTGGGGCCCAGCTGGCCCATAACACTGGCCAAGGTGCCAGCTGGCCTCAGCACTGATCTCCTGGTGCCAGATGGCAGCCCCTCAGAGCCAATTGGCTAGGCAGCAGGCAGAGCCTTCCATGTCTGCTTACTTTAAGAGAGGATGGTGGCATTCAAGGTTTGGCTGTTCCAACAGCCCTGCACAAGGAGTGTGAAAATCCCATTTGAATCCCTACACACTATCATTCCAAAGCAGAGGGACCATACAGGATGTGGGGGTGGGGAGTAGTGGAGCTTTTTAAGAGGTATTTCTTCGAAGTTCTGGGGTATGCTCAAACTTTCCTTTCCTTGTCTCTCTCTGAAATGATTTTAAGATCTTGTCTGAGTCTCATTTGTTAGCCACAGAATATACCTAGGGGATGGAAAGCAGCCAGAAGTCTAGCCATAAAAGGCTAAGCTCTGGTTCTAGCCAATTCTATCTTCACGCACTCAGATTTTCTTCAAAGGTGTGCACTGTTTGGAATAAACATGAGCCAGTGGGCTTGGCACAGGTGATACCTTGCAGCACTGTGGAGGCCACATGGCCAGCCAGACCCTAGCAAGAATGGTGTCCATTTGCCTGCCTCTTACCTATGCTGGCACAGTGCCGCAGATAGCAACACAGCCCATGGTGCTGACAGCTTTTCTCCGTCTCCCCGGCTGACATGTTACCCCTTTTGTCTCTGCATAAATGGTGTTTTCTTTGACTTAAATCCATCCTACCAGCCTCTCTGTTCACCTAGCAACAACTGTGCTGAGAAATGGTGTTCCCCTCTCTTGCCTCCCTGCCCACAACCACATCTCCTGACATCACAGCCTTCCCTCGCCTCTCCTTGAGTCTTTATTTATCTTTGTCTTTTCTCATGGGATCTTTTCTAATTTTCCTCTGCCCTCCAGTCAGTTTCTTAAAACCACTGTACCACTCATTTCCTGTCCATCTGTTCCTCCATCACTGACCCATCTTTGAAGCCCTTCCGTTCATCTGCTCTTGGCCTCCTCTCCTCCTTCACGTTGTACATCTGCCCGACATGGATGCGCCCATGTGGCTTTCTCTTTCCACGGTCCCCATCATTGATTTTTCAACTGCTGGAATTTCAGAAATTGTGTCAGAGCTGTTTGAAGTGACCATCCAGAACAACTTCTTATGTGCCAGTCCTTCACAGGCATAATTTTTAACCACCACAAAGACAAAGCCATTTTCAAACTAAAAGAAAGCTCAGAAAAGCTAAGTAAGCATCATCCAAGTTCATATCAGTTGGCCCATCCTGGCCCAGCTCACCCGAAAGCCCAGGTTCTTTCTACTGCTATATTTTATCCTATGTATTTTCATCTTTGCAAAATTTCTGGGTCTAAGAAAGTGCTTTGTATATTTCAACACACTGAGCTACTTGAACATTGCTTCAGCGTGTTTAATACTACATTTATCAATGGCTTTGAACCTTCACTTTACTGTCTACAACATTTCTGGATACCCAATGACCAACTCATTTCAGTCTTTACTGGGTCCAAGAACACCTGATATTCTGAGTTATTCTGTATAGTATTCACTGAGTGAAACGCTGGGGTACTGACAAGCAGTCTTCTCCCTGGAGAAGGGCAATCAGGCTGGTAAAGGATTCGTGCATCACAGACAAGATGGCAGAGAGTAGGTTCCTCTGAGTTGGAAGAAGGCAGTAGAGAGAGGAAAACAGGAGAGAGAGGTTTGCATTTCTGCAGATTGTTCCCAACTCGTAGATATTCTGATTTATTTCCTTGTGCAACTCATTGTTTCAAGATTTGGCCAACAACTTCATGCTTTTTCTGCCCCTACTTTCCTGCAGCCTCGGACCTGCACTCCCTGCCCCACCCACTTTGCATCTTAAATGATGCTGAGTGGTCCATCAGACTCCTCTGGCAGTCAGGGTACATCATGTGCTGTCATGGATAGATGTACCATAGTCTGGCAACAGAAGGCTTTCCTTTGATTTCTAATACTCTTCTTGGAGATAGCCAGTGCTAAGGATTTTCTTTACTTCAGTGGCTTGTGAGCTAACATCTCCTGGGGATTCTCCAGTGATTCCTGTGTCCTGTCCATGGTCAAAGCTCATAGCATGCTACTCATTGTTGTTTGATGTACTGAGGATACCACTGGACACCTGTTTATGCTGAATCCCTTAGGCTACCTACCTCCAAGACTCCTTCCTGTTTACCGAACAATTTCTCCCAGGAGTAGTGGCTAATCTGAGATCTTGGTGTTTTCCTGTATATTTTTTAAGAATTTCTATAAAAAAAACTTATAGTTCTCTCTAGAATACTTGTACATCTTTATCTAGAAATGCATCTCTTCGTTACCATACTCTGCTGAATGTCTCAAAGAAATTCTATACTTATGGTGGAGAATCTCAATTCCATGGTATTAAAATGAGGAGCCCCTCCCCCCCTGGTGTGGAACCTGGTGAGATTCATAAAGCCAGTCATGTACTCTGAATGGGCACCTTGGATGATTCTGTTCTCCAGGCCTGGCTCTTTTTAATCTGGATAACCAGATGCCTCTGTTTATATGATCAGAATCCCATCTCTGACTATGGCTGCTGCATATGACTGTCACATGTAGACAGGCATTTTGGGGAAGTGGCTATTGGGAGTAGCTCTTGTCATAGAAGCCAGAGCCTTAGGATATGAATGGGAAGAAACATACCGTGCATCTTGGTGACAATTTCCCCCTGTCACTTTCCCTCCCACAGAGGTGGACGAGTGCTCCTGGCCAGACCATGGTGGCTGTGAGCAACGCTGTGTAAACACACTTGGCAGTTACACGTGTGCCTGTGATCCTGGTTACGAGCTGGCTGCTGACAAGAAGACATGTGAAGGTTGGTATTAGACCTGTAATCAGGTTCAGATTACAAGGGATGGGAGGCAGGTTTTAGGAGAAGTGGAGACAGAGGTGGACAGGTGGCTGACTATGAAATAGTCAGAAGAGCCACCTCAGAGGCAGACACAAGCAGGAGCACTGACAGCTATAACAGGTTCCAGCCATCCTTGAAACCATGAGACAGAGGCTGCAGTTTGTGTCCCCTTCCGTGACAAGTCATGTGGTTGTCATGGCAGAGCCACAAGGAACTATGAGTGCCCTGGCAAGACTCAGTTGACAGCCCCTCATCTGCCTCTTTCCACATGGCCCGGGTTCAGCTCACCTACCCACCTACACGAACCCACTGGCTCACCCAAGCCAGGCACAGAGAATAGCTTGATATAGACATCTCTAGCTCTTCTTTAGCCCAAGACCTATGGAGCCTCCACCCATGTCACTGTATGGCAGGTTAAATGCTCCAGCATTATTTTAAAGGCAGTAGATATGTCCCTCACTTGTTCCTCCAAAGCCTTCATCTAGAAGTAAAGAATCTGAATCAGTTCAGAGTGTCTAATGTTTTCATGATTATTGAAGGACAGCAGGTCTTCCTGATGCTTGGGGAAAATTGCAGTCATTTGCAACCAATGAATCTGAAGTCTGTTTTTCTCCATGCAGTGGCCTGTGGTGGATTCATTACCAAGATAAACGGCACCATCACCAGTCCTGGTTGGCCAAAGGAGTACCCCACAAACAAGAACTGTGTCTGGCAGGTGGTGGCTCCCACACAGTACCGTATCTCCCTACAGTTTGAAGCCTTTGAGCTAGAAGGCAATGACGTATGTCTGTCTCTGCCCCATAACTGTTGGGGTGGTGGTGGTGTTCAGATGTGATTCAGAGCTAGGATAGGCTCTTCCGGTGTCAAGGTGGCCTTAATGAAACTGCTGTTTTCAGTGGAGACCTGGGGTGTAGACTAGACAGAATTGGAGGTTGTACAGTAGGGGTGGTGTTTCATTGAGTCACTTTAGCTGTTTACTAAGTCCAAGAGAAATGGGGTCAAGAGTGAAGGAGGCAGGAGTTGGGGGTGGGGTAGTCAGGGCAGATCTAAACTCCAAGGTATGGATTGAGGATTAGTGTCCAGCTGAAGGCCAGCAGCAGACAAAGATACTGTAAGCAGCCTGTACCTGTCTCTTGAAAGTGGCCGTGGATAATCAAGTGAGAAGAGGTCTTGGCAGTACTCCACAGTCAGAGGCGACAGGAGCACCCCATGCCCTCACCTAGGAATAGATGGAGCCCCTGGAGCTCCATGTGTTTCCCCTCGTAGCCCTGCCACAGCCCAACACAACAGTAGCCTAGCTCTTAGCACCCATCGCCCTTTTAGGGAACTAAGAGAGACTGCCATACCTCAAATCCCAATGCAAGGAACAGCTCGGCAGTTAAAAGGGAACAACGCTGTTACAGGGACCCAAGTGCAGTTCTCAGCACCTTTGTTAGGTGGCTTTACAAATAATTCTCCTGACCTCCATGGCCACCTGCGCGCGCGTGCGCGCGCGCGCGCACACACACACACACACACACACACACACACACACGCCTAAAAATAAACACATATTTAAAAATAAAACAAAGCCAACCAACCAAACAAACCCAATACATGGAAGGCTCTGGTGCCAATCAGAGCTAACCTCCTCAAAATGAGCATTTCACAGGAAAAAAAAAAATAGCTATTTGATAGTAACTGACCAGATATTCAGCATTTAAGTTATTTTCAAAGAAAATTCTGTGCTAAATGAGGAAATGTGGATTTTGGTCCCAGCTCTACCGCAGCTGAGCCAAGGGTCGTCAGACAAGTGACTTTTCCCTTCTGGGCCTTTGTTCGCATGAGACTGGTGGAGTTGGTCTGTCGCCATGGTTTGAAGACACCCCTCCCTTGGTCTTGCTTCCTTTGCCATCTCCTAACAGCAGGAGCTTTTTTCTGGAGCCAATGCCTTGTGCTAGCCTAAGGTATAAAACAGCAGAAATGAGTAAGGACCCTATATTCTACTGACAGGCAGCTGCACCTCACAGAGCCTCAGCTGGAGAGCCAAAGTCCTGTCACCCTCATGCTCATCACCATACTGTCAATCCAGAGGAGTCCAGCTCCAGGACCGATTGAGGCCGTTTGCCCACAGGGAAGGGTTTAGTGCTGGGTGGACACTCTGGTGAGGACCCATGAGTGTCAGCAGGAGGGCTTAGGATGGAAAGAGGGGGAGGAGAAGATGTACCAGGCTGTGACAGTCAGTTTGCTCTCTAACTCCTCTGGATGGAGTCTCAGTTGTCCCGTGAAGTACAAGGATGAAGCTACAATCACTGAGTTCTAGAGCATCACAACTTTGGTGGCAAGAGGGTACAGAGGGAGGGGTCACATCATTGTCCCCGAGGCACGTATATGAAATAACTAAGGGGCAGCACAATGCCCTGGTCCGTGTTCCCTCACAGGTCTGTAAGTATGACTTCGTAGAGGTGCGCAGTGGCCTGTCCCCCGACGCCAAGCTTCATGGCAAGTTTTGTGGTTCCGAGACCCCCGAGGTCATCACATCGCAGAGCAACAACATGCGTGTGGAGTTCAAGTCTGACAACACAGTCTCCAAGCGAGGCTTCAGGGCCCACTTCTTCTCAGGCAGGTGGGGCGGGTCTGCAGAGGGGTGAAGGCTTCTGGACCCTGAGTTCCTGCAGCCTCCTCTCTGCCTTCCAACGTCTTCTCCACACTCCACCGTGAGAGTGGTTTTGATACCTGTGGCCCAGTTCATCTCCTGGGGAGTATGAACTGTTCAAAAGAATGTTTAGGTCTCTCTCACTGCTCAGCATTGAAGCAGCCCCGTTAATTGCTGGCTTTATAGCTATTCAAAGTTCTGTCTTTCGCTTTTGGGAAACATAGTCTGTCCCTGAGCAAGTTCTGTTTTGTGTTATGGGCTCAGCACAGATCTGAGCTCAGAGGTTGCCTGGATGGCACCCAGCATTGCATAAGCTTGCCATGGTTGGGGAGGCCAGAGAGACAGCATTCCCGTGAGCCCCCGCTTAGGACAGACTGACTGACAAGGGCAGATACAGGGAAGAGTAGGGCCTGAGGCAGGGGTACGGCTCTCTGCCTGACACACGTGATCTGGACCAGATCTGAAGGGCTGAGGAGGAGATAGTATGACCAGAAAGAAAATGACCACGGTCTGGAGAAGAGGGAATGTCATAAGCCTGGATTCGAGAGTCTCAGTGTTCACAAAGACTTATAAGACCAGACTAACAGGAGCAATGGCCATCTGCGGAAGCCACAGGTAGACCAGGTCACGAAGGCTTGGTCATGACAGCCATGAATGCTGGGTGAAGAGTGGGATCCAGTCAGACAGGATGTAAAACTAACTCTTTGTACGTTCTGAGGAGGGAGGCCTAGAGATGCCATGTAATCCAAACCAGGCAGGATGGGGCTGAGAGGGCCCAGAATCCCTCAGAGGAGTGTATGCAAGGCCTGTGGTTATACATAGAACCCAGAGACAGAAGCTAGTTCTTAGGGGGTGAGACCCATGACTGTCAGCCAAAGGACATAGGAAGGGAAGAGAAGACTGTCCTAGGCTGTGACAGTCACTTTGCTCTCTAAGAGCTCTGGGTGGGGTTTTGCTTGTCCCCATGAAATACGAGGATGAAGTTACAATGAGAACCATTCTAGAACTATGATGGCAAGAGGGGAGGCTGACATCAATAACCCCTGAGGTGTGATGGAGTGGGAGAAGGGGAGAGGGATGGAGGAGGAGCCTTGTGTAGTACAGAAGAAGGTGGCAATGGCAAGGGCTATACAACAGCTAGAGCCTCAGGGACCACAGGATAAGAGCCAACATTAGGGGACACATGGGGCTGTAATTAGAACAACCGACACTTCCTGGGGGCTCCACATTCTCCTGAAGGCTTTGCTGATTCCTAGCCATTTCCCCTCCCGAAACCTGAGGCCTGAGACAACTGAGGCACAATCTTAAGCACTTCCCTACTGAAGGGAAGTGGGTGACCCACCATGTAGCTCCTGGCCCCCACACTTACCCCTGCCCCCCTCCCCACACACACTCAGGGAACAATGTATGTCCTCCTGGTCATAATAAGCTTCTTGAATGACTGGGCATATGAGCTACCTCAGCCTCTTTCTCTGCATGTAAACTGGGGGAGGAGGTACAGACACGCCTTTCTAAGCTCGAGTAGGGATTGACTTAGATCACAGTAACATATAGAAGTGCCAAGAACCCATTCTGTGGTAGATATTCAGTATATGTTAGTCATTTTCACTATTGCTTCTGTTGCTGTTCATGTGAGCCTGTCCTTCAGAGGGCTCCTTGGTTTGGGTGGGAAGCAGGACAGAGAACATATGTTCCATTCAAGAAAGTGTTTTAGAAGCACAGAGAGACCTCTGGATGCCCCAGATATTCCAAACAAAGGCCCCTCCCCTCCATGACTCACTCCTTTAAGGGGATATGATCTGGGAGGCTCTTTGGAGGAAACCACTTTTGAGCAGGTTATGAACCACAGAGGGGCAGTGGCAAGCTGTCAGCTCTTCTCAGGAGAACCTTTTGGTCCCAGCAGACAAGGACGAGTGTGCCAAGGACAATGGTGGCTGCCAGCAGGAGTGCCTGAACACATTTGGGAGCTACCTGTGCAGATGTGGGAACGGGTATCGACTACATGAAAATGGACATGACTGCAAAGAGGGTGAGCTGGAGCTGCTGGGCTGGCCTGGATGGGCTGCATCTGCTTCTCTGGGGGGGGGGATGTGTACAGGAGTTGGCATGGGGAGCCACCATCTGTGGAGTGCCATGGGACCTTAATCTGAATCTTCATTCTGGTGGCTTTCCTGTGGGACAGCAATTAATTATCCCAGGGACAGCCAGTCAGGAGGCCCCAGATGAGTGCCTAGTACAGACTGGTTAAGCCAGTAGGCTCTGGAATTAATAGACCTAGATTTAAACGGTGGTTCTGTCTTTCCCTAGCTATGTACCTTCAGCTAGTTACTTAAGAACTCTGAGCTTCAGTTTGCTCTTCTGTGACAAGCAAGGTAAACATGGTAAATGTGTCTTTCCTAAGGGTTTTGAAAGGATTACAGCCTTTGAGACAGTCAAGTACATACCGTGTATTCTGGGTGTCGGTAATGATGGACCCACCATGTCTTTGTTGTGACACTGCCCCATGTAGGACCAAGAAGAAAACAGAATGTGAGGAATTTTGCTCATTTCCTTCAGAGACAGATGGCTTTGCATGTCCAGCCATTGTGGAAGAAGCCTGACATTGGCATTTCCCTTGCCCAGAGAAGGGAGTTTGTGATCCGTGATAACTGTAGCTTCAGGCCTTGCCCTGGGTCAGTGAAGGACTTTGAGAATGGAGGAAGATAGGCAGACCACATGCCTCTTTCTCTTTTTTTATTTGGAGATGGGAAAATTGAGCGAGAGGGTTTGTGGAAACCACTTACCACAGACGGAGACAAACTCAAAATCCTAGTCACCAAGTCATGGTACCATTTGGCTAATAGTAGGTGACCTGGACAAAGCATGGAGAGACTGATGGAGAACAGGAAGTCTGTTCTCTGAATCCCGTGTCTTAGCTCCCACACCCTCAACCTGTAGTGTATGGCCTATAAAGCAACCCAAAGCTAGAGTTAACGTTCACCATGGGTGGCACTCTCTAGGCTTTTTCCATGTGACATTAACCCACACCTATGAGCCTAGCATCTGTCCTACACATGAGGACATGACAGATGTTCTTACTCTCATAAATTGTAAAAGCAGTCCTCTCCCTGACTCTGCCTGACCCCAGGGCCTGTGCTCTAACCAGGGGCTAACTCTATCATGTTGGCAGAGCCAGCCTCCAGGTGAATAGTCATAGCTACAGAAATGTCTTTCCTTCTGAACCCATTCAAACAAAGTCAGCACCAGGTCACACCGGATCCAGGCTGGCTGCCCATACATTAAACATTGACCTTAGACTCACTTGCAATGGTGACCCCAGTTGAATGACCCTTCTGTATGTTCCCTCTGACCTCCAGCTGGCTGTGCATACAAGATCAGCAGTGCAGAGGGGACCCTGATGAGCCCCAACTGGCCTGATAAATACCCCAGCCGCAAGGACTGTACCTGGAACATTTCGTCAACTGCAGGCCACAGGGTGAAGATTGTGAGTCGCTTCATCAGTTTGCTAAGGGCGTAAACTTGGGTGTTAGGCAGGCACGGGTTCAAGTCCTTGCTCTGTGTCCCACATAGAGCTTGTCCAGGTCTCAGTTTTGCTGCTGAGGAATGGAGAGATGCTGTGAATCTTGCAGTGGGGGCAGATAAAAGAGTGTGCTCGGTGTTCTGGGACCACACTATTTCCAGTGGCACTGTGTAAGATGGTGGCCACCACATAGGTCTTCAGTGCTATGTGGGATTCAGTTGTTTCCAAAATGGATCTCTTACAGAACATTACTCCCTGGAAGAAGAAAACAAAAACAAAAGACTTAATTTATCAGGAGATTAACAGTGTAAGGTCACAAGTTCTTCGGTGTTCCACTTCTGCTCTAGACATATGTGCCTATCTGGAGAACTTTCTCATACATGGGAAAATATATACCTTTTTTTTGTTTGTTTGTTTTTAACTCAGATCATTAATATAGATAGAATAAATGCAATTATACATAGTCCTCTGAAACCTACATCTTTTTTAATTAACAGTGCTAATTCTTCCTTCAGTTAAAATAGCAACAATTGCCTTGCATTTAAGGTCTCATCTGTGTATCCCTGATACACAGCACATCTACCTGTCTCTCATAGCACATTTCATTATTTACAACAAAAAAGAAAGTCTGTTCTCTGAATCCCATGTCTTAGCTTCCACACCCTCAACTGTAGTATATGGCATGTAAAGCAACTGGACACTAGATACAACACACACACACACACACACACACACACACACACACACTCCTCAGATTGTTGAGATGAGCAAGACGGACTTTACGAATGACAATCTAATAATGCATGGAGGAGGAAGGAGAGCAGAGAGAAATGTGATTTGTAGGTGATGGTACCAGGGAGTTTCCTGCTGCACAGAATAGATTCATGGGCTCCCAAGTAATCATGGGTCCAGAGGGACCCCAGAGCATAGGGCATGCTCCTTGGGCACTTCCTATACATGATATGTGCTGCCTATGTAGAAACTACTTTCTTCTGCCCTGAGTTCCTCAGAACAATGTGGAATCTAGATGAGAGTGTATTAAGGATTGAGGGCCTTTGAGAGGCCAGCTTTGCCCTAGCCTGCCATCTGCTGGAAAGATGCACTGTTTCTCAACTACATCCTTTCCTGATTATCATGAAGAACAGCATACCAGGGGGGTAGGACCTCAGACCTGCAAAATAGAATTCCTTAATCTAAGGTGTCTGCACACAGGAATTAGTCTCGAAAGGGCATTTCCTTGGAACACAGTTGGTGGGTATGTTGACTGAATTCTTTCTTTTTTTTTTTAACATTTTAATTAATTAATTTATTTCTTTACACATAAATGAAAGTGATGTTACAGTACATAAGTTATTTACAACTGTGCAGTAATGTGTTGCAAAATAAATTATCTAGAAGGCAACAATAAGTACATTATGAATGTATATAAAACTTTACTACAGAGTGTGACCCACTCACATACAAGTTATCTCCCCCTTCCCACCCTGCCCTTTGGTCCAAGCCTTCACCTGCCAGGCCAACAACTGAGGACAGTCTTTTGTGGAGGGATAGGAGGAAAAGAGACAATAGAATCTGGCTATGGTTAATAGTGTGGCCTGGAGAAGGTTTGCTCTGGGTCATGTTCAGTTCCTACTCCAACTGGACAGATTTAAGCAAGCCAGTTAGCTTCTTTATGACTCAGCTTCTCTTTCTGCTCACAGGGGGGGATAATAATAAATCTTCATAACTTCATTAGAATTTAAGTGAGAAAATTCTCATAATTTATTGTGTGGAAAAAAAATACCCAATGAATGTCAGCCACTTTGAGGTCAATGGCAGAACAGTGTGTCCCTGCTCAAAGCCAACGGAATTTCAAGTGTATGGTAGTGGGCAAGACTAAGAGCAGCGTCTCTGAAGCCATGGTTCCCAGGGTGCATACTAGCTCTGCCAGTGAGGACCCCGGACAAGCCATCTGACATCTTCTTTCAGGGGTTCTGCATGGGGCAAGGTTGCAAAGACTGAATGAGGGGACATTTGTAAAGCCTAGAACACAAATGCCAGCATGGGTGAGCACTCAGTCCCAGCTGGCTTATAGCATTACAGGAAGGGTGGGAAGAAGTAAATCTGAGAGGTTGGTTGCCTGGAACTGGATGTTGCATCATCATGGCGATGGTGGGCACCCCTGAAAAGCTGGTAGATAGACACCTCCAAGTCCTGTGTGCCCCGGCCCTCTTCTCTTCTCAATGCCAGATCCTTACCTCACTTTCTGCTCTCCCATCTCCAGACATTCAATGAGTTTGAGATTGAGCAGCACCAGGAATGTGCCTATGACCACCTGGAACTGTACGATGGGACGGACAGCCTGGCCCCCATCCTCGGCCGCTTTTGTGGCAGCAAGAAACCAGATCCCGTGGTGGCTACGGGCAGCAGCCTGTTCCTCAGGTTTTACTCAGACGCCTCGGTGCAGAGGAAAGGTTTCCAGGCTGTGCACAGCACAGGTGCGGGCCACTGCTGAGCACCTCACAGGTTCATAGCTGGTGAAGGACCACCTTCAGTCTGTCTGCCAGGGTGGGGTGAAGAGATTGGCATCCTCAAATGTCCCTGTTAAAAGAAGCACCAGCAGCTACTGTTGGCCAAAGGTTGTTTTCTTTAGCTGACAAAGTTGGATGTAGACAACACTTTGTTGGTGTTTCTCTCCTCCTCCTGTTCCTTCTGTTTCTCCCTTTAAACATCTTGCTGACCTGTGAAGTGCAAAGGTTTGAGAATTGAATGGTGGAGAGCAGTCATTGAACCCTCAAGGGGCCACTTCTGAAAAACATTGCTTTTCTTTGCCATTTTTTTTTTTCCTGGCACTCCAAATGTCAGTGGCTCTGCCAGGTCCTTTGGGAGAAAATAGGTACGCTTCTGACTTATCTACACTGTTAAATAGACAAAAGCCAATAAGGAAGTGGACACTGCCATTTCAGTCTTAGCCCTGCAGAGAAATGTAGGCCCTTTGATCCTGGCATTTAACTGTGGCAGAGCCAGAGGCTGCCCAAGAACCTGCCAGCGGCTTTGGTCTATGGCACTGAGCAGGAGGTCATGATCATGGGACACTGCCGGTCTCTTAACAGCCCCTTTTCCCACTGTGGCTCAAAAATAGCCCCTTCTCCCTTTCTTTCACCCCTCAAGTCAGAGCCAGAAGTCGGGGTTAGAGCAAACAGAGTGGGAGTTTCCATGCCCAAGCAGTCCAGCCAGCCTTCCCTGCTCCAGTAGACACCCCTCGCTTCACGAGACTCTGTCGTCTCTGGAGCTATTCTTCCCGCAGAAGTTTAAGGTCACAGATGAGTGACTTTACCCTCTAGTCCCTGCAACAGAGTAGACTATGGTGCTCTGGGTCATATTCTGGGAATATGGTTAAGAGCACTGGTTGCTTTTGCAGAAAACCTAAATTTGATCCCCAACACCCACATAGTGACTTATAACTGTCTGTAACTCCAGTTTCAGGGGATCTGACACCCTCTTCTGGCATTCACAGAGCTACAAGCACATGGTGCACATATATACATAAAGACAAGACATCCATACACATAGAATAAAGTACAACAGAACATAGGTGCACTGGGTGGGTTAGGATCTCAGTGGGAAGTTGGAGCATACTTGGGAAATATTTGCAGAATTTAATAAGGTGACTATTTACAACAGGGCTTGTGGAGCATGGGGACACCTCAAGGGACAGGGTACAGTTTCTGAACCACAAGGATGTATAATCGCCCCAGCCCAGAAAGCAAATAGAATGGGCAGGAGTTTACTGCATGTGAGGAGCTTATTAACCTCCCTCTGACCTGTGAGTAGTGCCAGTGGTTGAACTCAGTTACAGAGTGTCAGGTCCCTGGGGTGGTGGTGCATCCGGTGGGGAAGGAAGCATCCTGCTTTCGGTGCTCATTATATGTCTCATGAGTTGAAATGTGGGTCACACATGAAGAGACTGTAGCCAGAGTAAGGACTCAGAGTTGGACAGGACTGGGCCAATCCAAGTGAACAATTCTATCTGGGGTGTTAAGAACTAAATAGTCCACCATGAACACCAAAAGAAGCTCTTGCATCCCCACCCCACCCCCAACCCAAGCGCTCATAGTCCCTTCCAGTAGAAATTGAGGTTTCTGTGTTGTTGGGCTCAGCTGCAGTTCTGATATGTCTTTATCACCCTCTACTGGCAGACACCACAAATTACAGCTGGTGGAAGCCCTTTCTGCTTCCAGTACCTCTAAGGTTTGGAGGAGTTAGATCAGTCACATCCCTCTTTGACATCTTTCCCTCCTTGTTGGGGAGAGAGGGCAGGTGGCATTCTTGGGTTTGTTAGATGCCATTGGGAGCCCTGTCCTCTATATCACTGGCTTCTGCTTACTCCTCATGTATTCAGACGGTGAGGTTGCCTATCCCCTCTTGCAAAGCATGCACCAGCCGTCACAGAAGCTGATGGGAAGCAGTGTGCTGATGCCCCAGGCTCTGGGTGCTGAGGGAAACAATGAGTCTTTGTTCTTTCTCTGCTGCAGAGTGCGGGGGCAGGCTGAAGGCTGAAGTCCAGACCAAAGAGCTCTATTCTCATGCCCAGTTTGGGGACAACAATTACCCAAGCCAGGCCCACTGTGACTGGGTGATAGTGGCAGAGGATGGCTATGGCGTGGAGCTGATATTCCGAACATTTGAAGTCGAGGAAGAGGCAGACTGTGGTTATGATTACATGGAGGCCTACGATGGTTATGACAGCTCGGCCCCCAGGCTCGGCCGCTTCTGCGGCTCCGGGGTGAGTCTGAGAGATCCCAGGCTACCTTCTAATGTCATGCCTAGCTAGAATCCTGTCTCTATGAGCCACAGTCAAGAGTCTATTTTGCTGTGGCAGAGTGGAAAGGAGATTCCCTAGAAACAGGTTGGGAGGCAGCCAAGGGTCTTCCAGTCATGCAAAGGATATTTTCAGCTATGGAAGGGCACTTTATTCTTTCTCACTCTGCCTCTGTTTTTGAGTCCTCTCCTGTTTTAGTAGTTTCTGACCTATCTGTTCTAGCCTAGTCTGAGGTTTGGACCCTCAGCCCTGCTTAGTCCTAAATAATCACACAAAGGCTTACATTAATTACATGTTGTTCAGCCTGTGGCTCAGGCTTATTGCTAACCAGCTCTTGCATCGTAACCCATTTCTATTAATCTGTCCTCACCTGCACTCCATTACACATTGCTTCTTGGGCAGCTAGATTGCGTCTCTTGTGACATTACCCTCCTTCCCCTGAAAATGCTTGCATTTTCCCACCTGCTTCTAAGCTGCTCTGTCATAGGTCAAAGCAATTCCTTTACTATCCAATGGTATTCACAGCATACACAAAGACATCCCACATCACTCTCCTAGTTTTTTATTTAGCCTTTGGGCTTTATTAATTCATTATGTTTGTATAAATTTACTGTGTTAACAATTCTTATAAGCAATAGCAAATGTCTATAAAGATTATAAATCATTTTTGATATAAACACATTGTCTCTATTCAAGGCCGTTACTTTTCTCTTTATTACCTACTTCATGGGTGAACTATCTTCAGCACCTAACTCAAGGTGACATATAGTCTGTGCTCAGCTGGTGTATAGAAACAAGTGAGTACAGTGTCCTGGCCACTCCCCAGCCACACCAAGCACACGCCATCTGTCCTGGGCTTCCACCCTTGTCTCCACTGACCACTCATGTCTCTTTGCTATTGCCTGAGCTTATGCAAATCATTTTGAAATCATCTCTGCTCCTGGTGCAAAACGAACATTCAGCCTGGTATTCATGTCTTTGAATGATTATCCTTCTGTCTTTCCCCCACCCCCCAAAAAAAGAGAGAGAACAGCCAAATGAGACCACCTTTGATAAAATTTCTGAAACCAAGGAATTCATGGAGAGGAGCCCCTTAGAGATCTTAATTAGTAGGAATACCCCTTTGGCATCCCTAAGATCTGGCAGGCTCTAATCCTATTCCAGGCCACCTGGAAGAAGCCTCCTAGCAAATATATCAGCTCCTCCCACTGTGGGCCATTGTAGAATGTGGACCTAAACAATGGTCTTCATTTCCTGGCAGACACATCAAATGTTAAATAACACAGTGCAGGAGATCCACAGAACAAACAGAAAGATGGGACTGTGGATCCTGTTGACCTATGTGAACTTGACTCCTACATTCCTCACATGTAAAATGGAGTCAGTACCTGCATTACACACTTGTGAAGTTTGCATTAGATGAGATCCAGATGTGGTTATCACAGTGCCAGGCCCACCCATGCCCTGATAGCACATAGATGCTGTATGTGTTATATGTCTAGACTCAACTTTATAAAGCAGGACCCAAGGAACCTTCCTTTGAGAAGGTGCTTGCTTGGATACCAGTCAGAGCTTCTGGTGATCTCATGGCTACCAGGGCCACCTTGAGACACCATTTCAGTACACCTTCCTCTTCATCCCAACAATAACAGATCAATGTAAAATCTAACTTTTCTTCTTCCTTTCCTCAGCCATTAGAGGAAATCTACTCTGCGGGGGACTCACTGATGATCCGATTCCACACGGATGACACCATCAACAAGAAAGGCTTTCATGCCCGATTCACCAGCACCAAGTTCCAAGATGCCTTGCACATGAGGAAATAGCACCCAGGTTCTGGAAAGGCAGAGATTAAGGATGCTTTAAACATCTGTGAATGAGCAGCCTCAAATGTACAATATTTTTCTCAATAACAAAAACTCAAAACTACATCCCTGAAATTATATATCTGGATGAAAGTGCCAGCCTTTGGCTAACAGGAAGAGAAAGAGTGTCCCATTGGTTCTAGCTGCAGTGTTACCAATTGCAGCTTCAAAAGGAGGTTAAAATTCCACGGCAGTGACCAAACAAGCAGAGTTTCTTTACACTTGTTCTTTAACTCTTTCTGCTATGGGACAAAAGGCCAGCCTGGGCTGCTGCTTCCTCAACTCTGGACTAGCTTCCATAAGTGTCAGGCAATGTGCACCTATCCTGATGACCTGGCTGCCTGCTGTCAGCACTGAGCACTGAGGATCAAAGCCTGGTGGTGGCTGAATTGTCACAGGTGTGGCTGAAAGTTTTTACTTAGCTCTTCCAGAGTCAAGCCAATCAGGAAACCTGAGACTATGAACAGATAAGCTAAAGAGGCATCTCAGTGCACAGAGGAGAGAACCATCGTCATGGAGTTGGAAGACCTCCAGCCTTTTCCTGTCACCGGCCATCCTTGCCTCCTCTAGGGTGCTCCTATCTTTAGTCTTGATTCATGAGAGAGAATCCGCTCCCAGCAGAACACTCGCTGGTCAGCACCCACAGGTTGCTGAGATGACACCCACCCGTGCTGGGGTTCCCGCTGGCTTCCAGGCACTCCCATCTTCTGAGGCACGTGCTCTAGTGAACCTCAACCCCTGCACAGCCAAGTCATCTCAGGAACAATTTCGGTCTCACTACGTGGAATTATGTAAGAGTCGTCATCTTCTGGACCAAGTCAGCCTGTGGCACTCTTCATGTCACCAGATAGATTAAAGAGTCGTTGGCAACTTTGCTGCAGACAAGCAGAATGCAGTGCCAGCTTGCACACAATGCTCAGCACTGTGGCATGTGTCCTAGAGAACTATAGAGGGTTGATGTTTACACAATTTTAGCACCTCAAAGTATAACTGAAATAGTGAGGTAGTTTTGAATGGCATTTCATTAAGGCATCTCTGGGCATTATGAGCTAAAAGCTGTGGTATGTTAGCTTTATAAGAGCATTTATATTGGAATAATTTTGAAATAATGTTTACATAACTGCAAGTCCTGTTGGGTTGGTGGCGAACACAGGGCAGCACGGGAGAGTGTTTCCGTTAGAGATGGCGTAGCTCACAAGCACTGGAAACCCTTTGTGATGAACTATCACTTTAAACAGTGTTTGTGAAAGCTGAAGGTTTTTCTTTTTTTCTTCCTTTCTTTTTTTTTGTTTAAGAACACAACGTACCAACCAGAGGATGCCATCCAACTGGAATGACTTCTGGGGGCAAAAACTAGAATGATACAAAGAAAGGGTAAAGAAATGCATGGGAATATTTTCTTCTTAAAACAGAAAAAAATCCAAGTATTATTATTAATAATAATATATGTCTCTATATATGTATCTATGTATGTATGTAAGGATCAGCTATCAAAGCCTTAATCAGGGCAGTGTGACAGTGCCAACCCACTGGCTGTGGCTTATCATCAGACTCTGTGCTGGCCCCACACATTACTCCTCTCCTTTCTAAACTGAGATCTCTTCCAGCTTCTCTTGGCCCTGAATGAGGCTCAGCTTCCATCTTCATGTCCTGATGGCTGGCTCACCCACCAGCTTCATCTGGCAAAGGAGACACCTTATCCCATTGTTCTGGTCTCATCAACCCACTGTGGTACATTCCACTCCTCTGTGCATGGTGCGTGCGTGTGTGCATACGTGCGTGTGTGCTTACATTTGTCTAGGCTTTACTTCTGCCTCCTTTGGTTTGTCAAGGGTGGAACAGAAATCAGAATACATAAGGTATCTGTCACCAATCTCACTCCACAGAGATAAAATTTTTGGTTTTTTAACCTTTAGAAGTCTAAATAAGATTGACAAATGCCATGGGAAATGGGAGTTGGGGAGAGACAGGGTTTGTCTCTCTGGTGACACACTGATAATTCTTTTAGTGTGAATGTTTTCAGAAGCATACAGCTTTAGCAGAGGCCAACTTAGAACAATGTGGCTCTTATGGAAGCTCTTGTTTAGGCCTGTGAGTGACATACTCCCAGAAGACTGGCTCTGATTCACCAAGGGCTGCTGGGGCCTCTTCTTTGGAAGCTGACACCCACGGGAATTCATACACGACACAAGTCCTGCAAAGAACCACAGGCTGGCTTCCAAGAACAGTCCACTGCACAGAAAGACCCAAGTGCCGCGACTTTGCCTCTTTGAATTGCTCAGTGGCCTTTTGAAAAATGTCCCTGGATGTGCATGGATAGAAGGACTCTTCAGTTTACGTTCCCTTATCTGGGACCAAGCCTGTGGGTTCCATGAAGCTCCAAGACCCAAGAACTGCCTTTCAGTCTCCAGGCTTTAATTTTACTGTACTCTTTTTTTTTCCTTCTTTATTTTGTATTTATCAAAAAAAACAGTAAAAAGAATTTAAAAATGCG
>PVIH01004127.1:109278-140774 GCA_004025045.1 Sigmodon hispidus
CAATAACTATACAGAGGATAATAATCATAAGCATGGCTTATCAAGGGTGGAAATGCAAATAAGATTACTACACATATATTTTCTTTGTGTTCAGCTTTCCCTCTGAATTTTTTTTTTCCATCCCTGTATATCCTTATTGAAAGTCTCTTCCCCCTCCCACCACATCTGATCATTTTTCTTCTCTGCAACTCCCCATCCCTTCCCTGGGCAGGGAGCAGACAGTCCTATGGTCACACTGGCCCAATTAATTAGCAGAAGCTAGAACCTGCACCCCGGGGTGGGGGAGAACCCCAAACACGGAGATGATACTATGTATTGACTCACTATTTTCTCTCTCAGTATTTCCCTCTTCACATTCATGATATTCATAAATTTCCCGTCCTGTTTAAATATTTCTCTAACCACAGTTAACCAGAAAATTCACATAACAACATGCTGTCAGGCTGATCCCTTTGCTGTTCTTTAGATTTCTTGGTATTGTTCATGGATTTTAAGATGAAATAGTCCCCTAGAATCCATATATGTTTTTAAAGTTTGCAGATTATGAGCAAACTTATGATCAGTAACTCAAAAATCTAAAATGGTTCCTTTTTCTTCTTTTTAAAGAAAGAAGTGTTATCTATACATATAAGGGTATTTTTTATTTTGAGTAACTTTACATTTCATGTAAAGTGTCAGTTAGCAAGAATATGGGGAGATGGTAATCCTTGTCTAAAAATGATGGTTTCATTAAAGAATGGATTTGCTGCTGTGTTCTGAATTTGTGTTACTAGTTCAGACAACATCACCTTTTAAAAAGTGTGTTAATTTTTATTTTTGTGTTTGAGTGGTCTGCCTACATGTATGTATGTATACTATGTGCCTGATATCCTTAGAGGCCAGAACAAGGCATCCAGTTCCCTGGAACTGAAATTACAGTTGAGTACCATCATGTAAGTAGTGAGAACTGAGCCCAGGCCCTCGTCAAGAACAGCAAATGCTTTTAACTGCTGAGCTGTCTCCCCAATCTCCATTACTGACATTTTGGAGAAACATTTGGAAAACTCAGAACAAGTTCACTGCGATAGTATTTTTGGACCACACATGAATACAGTGAACTCCTGGCTCCAGTGTGATGATACTTTTGAGGGATGACAGCATCCTTTCCCCGGCACTATGCGAGAGCAAACCATGGACATGGCTGTCCATGAACCAGACAGGGACTCTTATCACATGTCAACATTGCTGGGACCTTAGTCTTGGACTTGACAGGTACCAGAAGCACATGTATAAACACTCTGTTGTTTATAAGGGGCCCAGCATATGGGATTCTCTCAACCTAGGCAGCCACTTAACATTTAGATAGATCAGATTTTTTTTAAGATTGCCAAGCCCTTGCCTAGTAAATCACTGGTGTGACTAGGCGAGTTCATAATTAAATACTGAAAAATGTAAACGATTGGAGAATCAGAGTTTGGGTCTCCAGTCTTTCACCCACGAAGGATATTCCTTCTGCTATTCCTAAGGAGATGGTCCTCCAGCCTAACACAGAACGTCACAAACTTACAGTGGTTAGACTGAACAGTTTTGGAAATAAACCTTCACAATGGTGTAAAAATTATTTGAATTTAGTAGAAACCATGCTTTCAATTTTTTAATTTTCACTTTTGATAAGATAATCTCTTATGGCACCATGTGGTCACATGTGGCAGCAAAATGATACTATACTAGTGTTACTAGGCTGTGAGGTTTGGAAGGTTGGATGTGTTCCATGAATTTTAGACTCCCTGAGGGGGAGGCCTGCTGATCTCACTCATCCTCTTTTCCTGGTCAAACACTTTCAAGTGCATCCTGCAAATCCACCGCTGGGCACTGGAGGGACCTCACTGGGGAAAGTGCTTTCCAGTCTTCTTTGGAATGATTCTCACCCAGACCAAGCATTTCCTCCTTCCGGATGGCAGTCTCAATCAGTGGGCAAAAGGCTGAAGACATGTCAGAGAACACTTTCCTAAGGTCATCCCCAGAGGACTATCAGGAATCCTTGCTATCAAAGCTCAAGATCAATCCCACCATCTCCCAGAGCCCTGTTCTTCAGCTCTCTCTCCCCTGCATGCTCCAATCAGACGATCTGTAATGACTGATGTAAGGTGTTTAGAGTGAAGGCACCCCTTAATTGAAGGTGCCAACCATTCTTCTGAAGAGATGGCATGCCCATCAGAAGGAGTAGTGGGGATCTGTGAGCATATTATGGAAAGATTCAGAAAGATCTCAGTGGTCATCTACATCCCTAGCCAGGCCACAGGACATGAGTCAGGGCTATTGATAAAGTTCTATGTGTCCACCTATCATTCTGTTGTCTTACAAGAAAATCTAGCTGCCTGGCTAGGAACAGGTGTGTTCTCCAGTCTACAGATATGGAGGTGGAGGCTGTGTGAATATTCTCAGCTCCTACAGAGGCAGCCGAGGGTTTATGTTCAGGTCTCACTGTGTTGACTCTGACTTCTAAGTACCGTTATATTTAGATTAAACAGTCACTGTGTGTTGCAGGATTATCTTTTTGTACACTGTGAAGATGTATCTCTGCCTAAGTTGCCTTCTGATTAGTTTAACAAAGATAACCAATGCCCTTTTATTAACAGGTTGGTGCCTGTTGCTCACACCAACCTGAACTTCTTAGTGCACACCAAGCTGAAGCCTGCATGTAAGCCATGCCTTCAGGTCTGTGCCCCACCAGGCCTGCTCCAGCCTTCCTGACGATTTCAGGTTCCCTCCTCTTTACCTCACTCAACTATTGATGACTTTGGCATAGTGATCAGGATATTTATTATAATTCTTTTTGTTAGCAACTCACTATTTTTTGTGTGTTTTTATGTATGTGGTGTATGTTCTCGTGTGTGTGTATATATGTGTGCTTGCTCATGTGTGCATGTGTGTGGAGGCTAGAGGTCGAGGCTGATGCATTGGCATCCCCCGTCTCTCTCTGCGCCTTATTTTTTAAGGTGGAATCTCTTACTGAGTCTGGGGTTCTTCAATTCAGCTAGGCTGGCTGGCCAGTGAGTTCCAGGGACTGAAGGATCACCTCTCTCTACCTCCCCTCTCTTCAGAGCTTGGCAGGCACTCCACTGTCTGAGCTGTCTCTTCAGCCTTCCAATCATTATTTTAAGAGGCAAACTCATGGCAGAAATCATAATCTGCTGAAAGCAGTCTCAGCTCTAAGACACTGATGCTCAAGACACAAGGACAGAAAGCTGGAGGCTGGCCTGTACTGCTGGCTGTGCTGGCCACTACAATAGTCACAGCCCTGCCTCACAAAGTGTTCTCAGCACCTCTCATGTAGCCATCTCTTGTGGTGATACCAATGTCATGTTGCCCATGTCATGGCCAGGCATGTGTTTAGTGTGATGCCTGTCAGCTGTGGGTAGAGCAGTTAACCTCAGTCTTTTTAAGATTTGTTTCATTTCATCTGTGTGTATGTGTGTGAGCACACACATCTGTGTATGTTGTATCTATGTCCACAGAGATCAGAAAAAGATGTAGGATCCCCTGGAACTGTAGTTACAGGCAGGTGAGCTGTCTAAAGGTAACACTAAGAACTGAGGTCCAGACCCCTGCAAGAGTCTGAGCACCTCTCTATCCCTGTGCCCACCTCTCTATCCCTCTCATCATCATCTCTCCAGCCCAGAGTTTCTAATGACCTGCCGGCTGCCAGAGCTTCAAACTCTCCCACTAGCTTGTGGCTTCTTTGCTGTTAAGTAGAAAGGACAGAAAATAAAGACAAAGAGAAGGAAGGCTGGAGCCATGTGCAGTGTGCAGGGGACAGAAGGTCATCCGCTGAGGGCTTAGCTACTCCCCTGACCATACATAGCATGGCAAGGGCTTTTCTGGACTACCTCTAGCCCCGCCTCTCCAGCATTCCCAGCTGGTGTCCTACAAATGGGGACACTGGCCAACAGTGCCAGTGACAGAGAAGCTTGCCAAGGGAGCCTGTTAGAGATGGTAAGTAAGAGCATCTTTCTCAATCTGACCTTCTTTCTCTCACTGTGAAACCAATTCTCAACTCGCCCGGTTCAATACCTATAACTGCACCTTTACCACAATGAAGTCCTAGAGCTTGGCTTTTAATTTTTCCCCCCTAGGTACAAAATGCTAATTAAAAAATTCATCGCATATGTGCTGATCTCAACTTTTACTTGATATGAAGCTTTTCTTGTTCTGCCTTCCACACAGCCGGGATTCGGGAAAGGTGTTTGGGCTCTTTGTTTCCTGGTGGAAGCCGTGGGTTCAGATCATTGAGCTCATCTGTACTAGCTCAGCCTTCTGCTCACTGCTTTCTCAGCATCATGGACAAGAACCTTCCACCTTTCTGAATGGTGTGTGGTGCATATTTGGTGTGACTTGGCCAGGGAAGGTTTGCTCAACCAGGAAGGAAATCAGGAGGCTTCTGTGGCTTCTTTGTTCTGTGTGCAGCTCCTAAACTTTATAGATGCATAAAATCACTCATATATTATATATGTGTATATATGTGTGTATACATACACATATTTGAATGATTTTATATACTGGTCATATACACACATATATATTGACTTGAAAGTAAAAGTGAAACTGATTGGAAGTGACAAAAGGGTGGCAGGGGCATGCTCTAAGTACATTACATGTTTATTTAAAAATGGCTTTGTATATAATATGGAATATAAAACATATAATAGTATATGACATAATAAATATTATATACAATTTAAGAGTTAGAATGGCTTTAGTTACAAACATTGGTTTATAATCCTTAGTTATTATTATTATTTACTTATTCTAGGAGAAAAACCACAAAGTAAGAAGTAGAAGAAAACCCTTGCCAAACTGTGCTTATTTAGTGCATTACTGGAAATTAGATTTGTTTCAACAGAGTGTCTCTGATGAGTTGAGCTGAGATGAGGGATCAGCTCTTCCATTAATATGATAATTTCAGAGTCATTCTGAACTGAAGTAGTTTGTGATTCAATGCTACTAAATTTGTGAACTTTCCTGAAAATAACCCAGCTGACTGCCAATGGGTGAGTGACTAGAGATATGGGGGAACACTTATACTAAATATATTCAATATGTCTCTGTGTATATACACATATGTATGCATATGACATTCCTGGATGAATTTTATCCAGCCCTTATGAAGGAAATCCTGAGGCTTGCCACAGCCTGGAGGGGTTAGAGAACATTATGCTGAAGGAGGTGTGTTATACACAACTATTGCAGATCTCACACAGGATTTAGAGAGAAGTGATGAGAAGTCACAGGAGTCAGGAAAACCTGCGACTATTTACCACTGACTTGTAGAAGGAAACCCACCCTGTCTCGGTTTCCACACCTGTGCTGCAGGGATAATAGCTCTGTCTTCCGGGAAATCATTGGAGCAGAGTCAATGGCAGTGACTGTCCTGTTCCCTCTCTCCATCATGAGCATTAAACCCATGAGGGATTCTCAGCGTCAGAAGAGGCCAAGGTCCTTTAGAAACACCTATAGCTGTGATACTGATCCACAGTTCAGATCCTTTGGCTATGGCTGCTTGAGCTAACAATTCCATCATGCCCGGAACATTTGCAGGTTGGAAGGAGCTGCCACAAGTACCCTTGAGATTTTCCTGGAAATGGGCAGGACAGGCAAACAGTATCCCAGTTCCAGAATGGAAAAACTGAGCCTGCCAGGGTAAAGGAGCTGTGAGGATATGGAGACCAGAGAATTTGTCTTCTCCAAGACCACACAACTTTAGAGTGGCAAAGGCTGTACCCAAACCTACATCATGTGGATCAGAGCACAGGGTTGCTTCACCCCACCCAGCTGCATCTCTAGAGGGCATCATGCCATCCTTTCCTCTCTATGACTGCATGGCACTGTGTTTCTACAAAATATGAAAGTCTTTCTGAAATTAGCCAAAACCTTCGTCATCTGAATATCGATAAACAATGCATGCAAAGGCCTGCTTGTTGCTTGCAGCCTCTTCTTGCATTTCTCCCAAAGGAAGCTTTGTCTGTGGCCGCTGACATCATCATTGATGAGATAAGTCTGTACAGCTGCATATACCATAGTGATCAGCAAGTGCCCTTGGGGCACGTGTAGGTTAGGTAGTGTCAGCATGAAAGGCAGTAGTTGGAGCCCTTGGGCAAGTATACCCTGACCTGAGAGTCCCAGGTGCCACCCTGATCTATTAGCCTAGAAGAAGTGTATTGATACACCTGCAGAAACTGAAGGATACAGGATATACCTGTGGCATGGTAGAGAAATGTCACCAGAAGACTTGGTTCTGATAGCAGTTGACTTAGCTGTGTGATGACCCACCCACATGCTTGAGTCTTGGGTACCTGCTCTGTAAAGGGAAAATGTACAGTTACTAAGTGGCAGAGCCATGGGCAAAGTCACTGTTGTGATGTATGAGGGCTGTCTTCATAAAGGATATAGTCTTCATGGTGGGGTCAGGGGAGGTATAGGTTATAGGTTATTATAACACTTTATATTCTCCGAAGATTTTTCATTCTTTAGCCCATGTGACTTACGGCCCGCAGATGATCTGTTTTTCTTCGTTTTGCATATGTGGGGCTGTGTGAGCTGAACCCAGACTTAGGCTCTCTGGCCTGCTGCTCTGATCTATTGGGCTGAATCTGGTCCCAGGACCAGGATAAGCTTCCTGATTCAGAAAGGAGCTTGAACTGTTCTGACCTGTTGATGACATGACTTCTCGAGTCCCTCCCTGGGTCACAGTCATCTATCCCTTACAGTGAGCTCCTGGAGTATAAAATAAACATTGATGTGCTTTGGACCTAATATGTTCCCACTCTTTGGGACACTGATGTGGAATGGCTTTCTGCATGCTGTAAATATCATTGGTTAATAAAGAGATGGTTTTGACTTATGGCAGAGCAGCTTAAAAGCAGGTGGGAAATCCAAACATAGATACAGGGGAAGGAGGGTGGAGTCAAGAGATACAAAATCTGGCCGCTTAAGAAGCAATATGTAATGCAGTACAGGTAAGCCACAGGCCGCAGCCACAGATTATTAAAAATGGGTTGAGTTAAGATGAGAGAATAAGCTAGCAATAAACCTGAGCCATCGACCAAGCAGCATGTAATTAATATAAGCCTTTGTGTAACTATTTGAGACAAGACAGCTGTGGGAAGGTCTGGACCACAGGGCTTGGCCAAGACAAAGATTTCTTACTCTAGGACACTTTAATTCTTTTCATTCTTTGTATTTTGGGGATAGAAGTATGCTCGTGTCATGGCGCTTATATGTGGGTCATAGAGCGGGCTTGTGGAGATGGACCTCTCCTTCCCCTTTATGTGGGTCCCAGGGATGGAACTTGGGTCACCAGGCTTGTGTGGCCAGTGCTTTTACCTGCTGAGGTAATTGAATCTCTCTATTCCCACTCCAGTGTCTCTATTGTCAGAAAACATTTAATGTCAAGATTTAGCCAATGTGTTCCTGATTGAGTGACAGATCCAGTCTTGGGGGAGGGGGGTGAAGGGGAGATCAAGAGCTGGGGGCAGGAGGACCAGGATGTCAGGAGATGGGACTAGAGGAGAGCCCAGCAAGGACCCAGGAGTAAGGATGGATGAAAGCCCAGGGGGTAGAGGAGAGAAACAGAACCAGGGAAGACCGCTGGCTACACCATAGCAGGGTCCACAGATTGCTCTCAGCAACGGGGAAGGACCTTGGTAGAGCACCCTGGAAAGATGTGTCAATCAACCAAAACCAGAATGATGGACAGGGATGAGGGAGCAGAAAGGAGCCACCAGACACCTTGGCATGACCTTACTGTGATAAAAGGTGTGTGCAGGAAACTTGGTATGCTGTGGGCTGAAAAGGGTTAGGATTAGGGGAGGGCTAAGCCAAACACAGAGGGAGTCTCAGGGAGAGGAGTGTAAGTCCAGTTCCCTGCTACCCTGACTGATTCAGCCCACCCTCAGAGCCTGCGCTCAGGCTTGACAAAACCCACAGCTTCATCTGTCTCTGGTTAGCTCTCCTGAGAAGGTGTTAATAGGGGTTACATCATGCCTTTTGGGGGAGCTGATCTGCTTTAAGCTGAAAATGTTACAAAGTAATATTTCTAAATTCTCAGTTCTCCCCTTGAAAGACATTCTGGGGAAAAACAATTTCCAATGTTTAGATGAGACCAGCCCTGGCTGGGAAAATGGGGTGGGGGCGGAGAATGCCCACTGCTGTTGGCACAGCTCTCCACTACCCCAGGCTCCTGTTCTGACTGTGTTCTTAGGCTGACACTAGACACTGAGAAGCACACTGATGAGGCCACCTCTGGGTTCACTTCACCTTTGCCAGGTTGCTAAGGCTCGGGGCAGAGGTTCAGGAGGTTGCTAACCATTCCTGGGACTTACGTTTCTCTCTCTTGCAGAGTTTTTCACTGAACTTTACACTGCCGGTGAATACGGTAAGTAGAGTGGTCAGAGCCCTATCACCAGGGAAGTGGGAGAAAGTCAAAGTCCAGAACTCTGTCCCACGTGCCCCGAATACTATGCTAGAGTGTACAGTCTGTGTTGAGCAACACTTGTTTGAATTTAACCTATCCCACTTGTGTGTGTGTGTGTGTGTGTGTGTGTGTGTGTGTGTGTGTGTGTGTGTGTGTGTGTGTGTGTAGGGGGGTTATGGACATACATGTGCCATAGCATGTGAGTTCAGAGATTGAACTCAGACCATGAGGCTTTACAGCAAGCCTCTCTACCCACCAAGCAATCTCTCCAGACCTGAGAGCAAGGTTTTTATCTTAAAAACTATAAATGTAGATTTAGAAAATGAAAATTAAATCCCTAAATTCCCATCAGCAGAAAACACCAGGGCAGCGCCCCCTGCTGTCTGGCATTATACTGACTTGATTTTCCCACTGTGTGTTCTCACTCTACATACGACTTTGTGCCTTAAATATTTTCCTTCAGCTTTTATAACCACAACTGAGGATAGTCCCACGTTATTTCTTCCAGTGGCTTGTTTTATGTAACGAGTTCCAGACAGGAGTACCTATGTGATGAACATCGTTATAGATAAGACTTGTCTGCAGTTTCGCTTTTGAGATGAGGGCTCTCCATGCAGCTTTGATTGGCCATGAGCCTGCAATGCCCCAATTTCTGCCTCCTTAGTGATGTGCTTCTGTATTTGAGTGTGGAATCTGTGAAGACAGTGACTGGGCCAATCAAGAAAGAGCATTTTCAGTGGGTAAGGTTATCATTGCTGTGTCTGTAACCTAGGGCTATGTTACCTTAAACCCCCTTACTTCAGTTCCCTGTGCCTTGTTAGTCTCATCTGTGAAATGGAGGCATGTTGGTTCTGTTGTGCTGCTGTGAGATGTGTGTTGGTTAATACAGGAAAAGGGTTTGGACAGCCTGGCACACAGTGGATGCTCCACAAGCATTAGATGTGCATTTAACAGGTGCTTGTGAGAGCAGAAATCCCAGCAGGAGAAACAGGAAGTAATCAGGAAGGCAGCCATGCTGCCTAGCAAAGATGGAGAGAGGGAACCGGCTCCCTTTCCTACCTCCAGGCTCTAGGGAAGCCAGCCTGTCTCTCACATACCCACCCCCAGCTGCTAACTGCCTTGCAAAATGTTATTTAGAAACTGAATTTTGACTGCAGCCCAGAATAGCCTTGAACTCAAGGTCCCTCCCTCTGCCTCTGTCTTCCAAGTGCTGAGATTAAAGGCATGTACCCACTATGCCTGGTATGTTTCTATTTTTCTACCCTAGCAAGTAAAAAAAAGTCTTCTGTACTTTGAAGGCAGAAAACCTTATCTGAAACAATGGTCAATTCTTCCTGCCATCCTCAGAAAAAACAATACTTGCGGGTTGTGTGCACATGGGTAGAATTTACTAAAGGAGGCTGAAGCAGGGCAATAATTCACACCAATGCAGGACCCCACTGATGTGAGAAGTGTGGGGTCCTGTTTATGTGAAAATAGCCATCTAAATAACAAAGGACAAACTGCCAACATTCCCAATGGGAGCTCACTAGGAGAGAGGTCTGTCCTGAAGTTCAAGGGCAGGTTAGATTCATCCATGGAAACTTGGTTCTGAGTTCTGTAAGTTCTCTGAGGTCTGTTTCACCTTCCTCAGAGATGCTAACTGTAGAAAGATTGGAGACACCCTTACGATCGTCAAGATTGCTGAGAAGGATAAACAAAAATAGACTTGACTAGGGCTAAGAACATAAGGTCATGATTGTGGTGCTCATGTGATCCCTAAAACTTCCAGAGGTAGCTATTACTTTTCTTATTTTATTTATTTTTATTTTTCATTTTCATGCATGTATATGTGGTATGCATTCATGTGTACGCATGCTTTGCATGTGTATGTGTACACGCACATGTATGTGCACACGGAGGCCTGGTGTTAATGTCAAGAATCGTCCTCCAGGACTCTTTCATCTTTGAGGCAGAGTCTCTCAATCAAACCCAAAGCTTATGACATGTCCAGGACTAGTCTTTGCTAGAATCCCATCTCTGCCTTCTGAATCTGAAATTACAGGAAGATCATGACTCCCATCAGGTATTTACATAGCTTCTGGAGATCTGAACTCTGGTCCTAAAAGTTAACCACTGAGCCACTCCCCCCACACCTGTCATTCACCCCCCTAACCGCCACCACCAGCCAGTTACGTAGCTGATGAAATAAGATGAGATCCAGCAGTTCTGGGCAAAGGAAGGAGCATCCCATTGCAGCCGTATAAATCCCCAACCTTCAATCACTTTATCCCTGTTTGTGGTGCTAGGAATCCAGTGCACACTGAGTCCCGAGGACCCAGGATGACTCCACATAACATAGTGTACACAGTTGCTTGTATAAAGCTTTGCTCCTAGAGATGTACTTGAACTATCTCAGACAGGGGTAACATGCGGTACCCCTCCTTCCTTGAGTGGAGATGTGAACCAGAAAGATGAATTATTCCATGTGGCTCACCCCGGGCCTGTCGGTGAGCCACAGATGCTCTATTACATGTTTGAAAACAGTCCTGGCTTTCTTAGGAAACTTCCTAACAGAGCCTTACTGTGGTGCTTATAAGCCAGGGGCGGGGGGGGGGGGGGGGGGGGGGGGGGGGGGGGGGGGGGGGGGGGGGGGAGGAGAAGGGAGTGGGCTGAAGTGTGCTGGCCCCAGCACGGAGGCTAGGGACAGCAGCAGATGGAGTGCATTCTGGCATATTCACCAGATACAGACAGTGAAGATGTCATTTGACTTTTGGAACTTGTTTTTCTCACAGTCTAATTTCACGCTGATTCTCACTTGAGGCACATTCACACAAGGCTCTGTAGCTGCTGTCCTTAAACATTTAGGGCAAAGGTGGCTCCGCTGTTGACAGGATGCTTTGCGTGGTGTATGCTCTACAGAATCTCTTTTCTTACATTGCGTATTCTCTTTACACACAGACTTCCTCTCCAGTTACCACAAGTGCCAAAGCTGATGTAAGTGTCTGCTTCAATGACCAAGCCTTGATTTTGTCATCTGTGAGGGTACAAATGCTCTCCCTATCTCCTGTATTTGTTTTTGTGATTAAAGTTTTGACATGTGAACTATCGACAAGCCCAGAACTAGACTCAGTAACTATTCCTATAACCACACTGCTGAAAAGTATGAGTCAGAATGTAAAACCGCAGGCCCCAGGGCCAGAGAGATGGCTCGGCAGTTAAGTGCTTACGTAAGACCTCTGTTTGGTTCCCAGCCCCAACATAATAGCTCACAACTGCCTGTAACCTAGTTCTTGAGAATCTTATACTCTCTTCTAACCTCTTTGGACTGAGGTGCAGGCACACGTGCACACACACACACACACACACACACACACACACACACACAGGTACACCCCAAAATAAATAAATAAACATTAAAACACACAAACACAGGCAAATTCACAGAGCATGAAGCAAAGTAGCCAGGCATAAAAGAGTCCATATCTGTGCTTGTATCTGTATGTTGGAAACCAGACGAAACCTATCCAGTGATAGACTGCAGGATAATGGTCACTTGGTGGGGATGCAGAGCATTCTAGGTCTTGGCGTGAGCATCAATTATATGTGTTAAATGCCATTTTGCAAATGGTCTTGTAATGTGGATTTCTACTCTTTCACCACGCCCTACTATGGAACCCAGTGTTACATTTATTACATATATATAGGGATTTGCTTTTTGTCTTTAGTATTTTCCAGAACAAAATCTGCAAACATGAACTCTTGTGGTGCTACAAACATCACCATTACCATTCGGATCAAAGTGAACATTTGAAAACTGGTTAATGTATTTAATATGAATATGTTTTCAAAAGCATATCAGATGGGATATACTAACATCACTGACTTCTCTCTATATATGTTATTCTGTTTAATACAATATGTTTATTTATTCTTTTAGAATTTCATGCCCAATGTATTTCCGTTGTTTTTGCCTCCTACAGCTCTCCCCAAATCCCCCTAAATCCCCTTGGAACTTCATGTCTTTCTTTTTTAAATAACCTGCGGAATTCAGATTATTTGTGTTGCCCTTGGACACATGGTTTTGTGGCCATCCGCTGGGACCAAATCTCTCAAGAATACTGACTGTCCCTCTGTGGACGTCGGATCTCTGTGGCCAGTGTGGGAGCTCATGTGTCCTCCCCATCCATGCCAGGCTGGACTGGCTTGATCCTGTGCAGACACCCATAGCTGCAGTGAGCTCATGCGTGGGATGACCCTGTCATGAGCAGAAGACACTGTCTTGCCCTGTTCTCCTTGGTTTTCTTTCCTTCCCGCTCTTCTGGAACATTCCTCAAGCCTTAGGGGAGGAGGCAAATATAGAATCCTATTCACACCTGAGCACTCCGCAGAAACTTGTCTGCACTTTCGCTGTCTGTGGGTCGGTCTCTGCATTAACCGCTGTTCCCAGTACTAAAAATAGAAGTGACATTTTCAGACCAAAGGTGAACATGGCATCTAAGTGTGGCTCTGAACAGTACCTCGGCTTTTCTTCTTCTGAAAGGATGTTTATGCTTCTGTTCCCTGAGACTCCTGCTTTAAATATGTTGTTCATTTTTCTAGTAGATTATCACCATTCTCAATGGAGTATATAAATTAGATCCTAGAAAAGCAATTCACCAGTCATATACATTACAATATCTTTTGAAATATTTGATTCTTCCAATATATCCAGGGCCCACGCATGTTTTGTTGTTGCTGTTTTAAATCACTGAATGCATCCTCTATTCTTGTTGAACCTGGGCTTCCCTGACCATTTTATTTCTCTGTGCCAGGACTGTGGTCCCTCTATTGGACTAGCAGCTGGAATCCCATCCCTGCTGGCCACAGCCCTGCTGGTGGCCTTGCTGTTTACCTTGATTCAGCGAAGAAGAAGCATCGATGAGCCCATTGAGGTGATCACTGCTTCTTTGGGTGTGAATGTGTAGCTTGAATTGTTATCTCAGTGAAATGGCCTCTGTCAGGGCTAAGCATGTCAGAATCCAGAACCTATGTTGTTTATGAGGACAAGATAGTAGATGTTTCTGGACCGAAATGTCCTTTATAGGTAGATTGAGGCAGAGCTGATTAGCATATAACTCTCTGGTCACTTGAATAAATCTCTGGCAATAAGATGACATTTGAAGCGACAAAAAATAGGAATGGAGGGAGATTATTGATGCCTGGCAAACATGTCTGTACAGTGGGATGTTATCTACACTGAGGG
This sequence comes from Sigmodon hispidus, assembly GCA_004025045.1. Lineage (NCBI taxonomy): Eukaryota > Metazoa > Chordata > Mammalia > Rodentia > Cricetidae > Sigmodon > Sigmodon hispidus. Next base: position 122,955 of record PVIH01004127.1, read on the forward strand.
ATAAAGGGCTGCAGGTTTCACCATTGGATAGGAAGAATGTGAGGGAAATCAAGAGACTAGGAAGTGATGAGGTGTCTATGGAAGGGCTATGTTAAAACCAATAACCTTGCCCATTCCTGTATCTAAATAGGCATGGCTTACAAAAATGACATCCCATACTTGTATTAGATTTGCCCTGTGGACCATACATAGTCCCCTGGGTCTGTATACAGCCAGGTTCCACAGTATGTTATACCTGTGCCAAATAGCCTCTGGCTTCTAATTTCACTCTCTACTTATGAACAATCATGGTTGTTTTCATGCTGGTAGATACTAACATGGGAATATAGAAAACCTGGACTCTAATCCTACCTCTGAACTGTATGGTTCATGTGAACCTGGACAAGTGACTCAACATTCTCTATGCCTTGGTTACGTCAAGTCTGTAACAGGTGTCATGAAGCTATCCTCCCATGCTGGGGGTATAACTCATGATCAGTGCACATTCCTAGTATGTACCTGACTATGGGATCCAACCCCAGTGCCACAAACAACAATAATAAAACCTAGCACATAAGCATAAACACTACTGTTTTAAGAAGTGGGAACAGGTGTAAGGATAGCGTGAGATGATGGGTGATATATACCACAACAGCATGTATAGAAGCATATTGGCAAGCTGTAAACTGGATACACATTAATAAGCATTATGGGTGATGGTTGCATTTATTTAGGCAATAGTTTCTTGGTACTCTTTAAAATAATCTAGAAGGCTAAAATGTATCAGTTGCCAAGCTAATTAAATCAAGAATGCCAGGGGCTGGAGAGATGGCTCAGAGGTTAAGAGCACCAACTGTTCTCCCAGAGGACCTGAGTTCAATTCCCAGCACCCACATGGTGGTTCACAATCATCTATAACAAAATCTGGTACCCTCTTCTATACACTGTATACATAATAAATACATAAATATTTTTTTAAAAAATCAGGAATGTCTAAAGATAGAGAGATGGCTTAGAACTCAGCTCAATTCCCAGCACCCACATGGTGGCTCACAACCACTTATGGCTTCAGTCCCAAGGGATCCTACGCCCTTTTCTGGCCATCAAATGTATACAATACACAGACATATGTGCAGGCACACATCCAAACACATAAAACCAAGCAAAAATAAATGAAAGAATTTCTGGTGATAGAATTGTATAATTATCCTAAAAACACCAGGGGTGGCTTCGTTTGATTGGCTGTAGTGGTGGGAATCAAGTCCAGGACCTTCCCCATATGCCAGGCAAGTACTCCACCACTGAGCTGCACTCCCAACCCAACATGTATTTTTACTATATATATATATATATACATATATATATAGTCCCTTCAAACATCAGTCACAAAGGATACATTTCAAGACCACGTAGTAGTCACTTGATAATGTGAAGCATGCTTAATTTTATATATACTATTGGACACTCTGCACAAAGATACACTAACAATAAATTAGTCACACTGAAAGATTAACATTCTCAGTTAATAATAAAATTTAATGATTTAAAACAGAACAATAAATGCAAATGATGTTTCTTGACCTCTCTGTCATCTATCACAGGGCTGGTATCATATTTAGCATGGGTACACTAAGCAAGAGGATGGCATAAAGTAGGGTGGTCCAAGGTTGTGCCAAGCTATTCAAAATGGAAGCTTCATACTTTCGAATTCTGGAATTTCCATTATGAAAACCACTGCAAGTGTGCAGGGGGATTACTGTAACTTTAAACAAATGTTAATATGGAAAGTAGGGTACAGAGAACCCAGTTATCAACTCACAGCCAGTCCTGTTCATCTCTCCCCCTGTTCACTTCCTCACAAGGCCAGCTCTAGACCATTTTTGAATAATGATGCTTCTTGAGTGTGTTCATTTTGCTCCAGGTGGGCTCTTATCTGTGTGTTTGCTTTTATTCTTAAACCTACTGGCAATTCTAATGTGCACTATCATTTAAAACACAGTGATTTGAATGGTTACAGCTATGGCCCTTCATATTTTATTTATTTATTTTTGACCATTTTAGGAAAGTGAGAGACCATGTGAAATTTCAGAACTCTATGACAATCCCAAAATATCTGAGGTAAGAACTTTTTTTATTATAATCCTCACCTGTAACTGAAAGTGTAGCAAGCTAAGGATTTTTAAGCCTGAACTGCACAAAGGTACCATGTGAGACCCTTGCAAAGGAGGCAGAGCACAAAGGAGTAAAAGCACAAAGGAGATGACCAGTGTGTCTTTGTTGACCAGGCAGAATTCAAAGTTGATTTAACAGTAGAAAATCAGGGGTTGAACTGTCGCTCAGTGGTAATACACTGACCTACCCCATAGAAGTCACTGACTTCTGTGTCCAGCACTGAAAATTAAAACAATAACAGCACAAAAGAAAATCAACTTAATATAATTTATTTATAAAAGAAATAGATTTATGCCCACTTTGATAAGAAAAAGGGGTTTTTTAAAAGGTTAAGTCACTTGTGATAAAAAGTTATTCATTCTTACTTATTTAGTTGTGTGTGTGTGTTTGTGTGTGTACAATGTGTATATGTATGCATGCATGTGTTTGGTTATGTGTATCATGGAATGTGCGTGGAGGTCAGAGGACATCTAGGTGTCTGTCCTTACCTCTCTCCTTGTTTAAGAAGAACCACTTGATGTTTTCCTCTGTGGATGCTGGCCCAGGAGCTTCCAGGGATTCTCCTGTCTGCCTGAAATCTTCCTGTAGGAGTGCTGGAACTACAGATGCATGTCTATATGTCTAGTTTTTACATGGGCTCAGGGATTCACACTCAGAGCCTCACAGTTGTATAGCATCAGTTCTTTCCAGTCCTTGATATGGACTTTCAAAGGTGAGGTAGAAAAGGATCTGAATTTGAAAAGGGATATCTAAGGGAAAATGTCTTCAAGATCAGAAATAAATAAAAATGTTCTTCACTTTGATTCATCACTGAACTTTAGGTCCTAACCAACACAATAGGATAAGAAAAAGCAAACATAACACTGAAAAGGAAGAAGTAAAATTATCATAATTTTCAGATCATATATGCCTGTCAACATAGGCAAAATCAATAATCTATAGATATGTTATTGGAATTAGCAAGGTAGTTGAATAAGTTTATTGCCAATAAAAACATACACAGGATTTAACTTTGAGGTAGAACACTCCCTGAGCATGAGTAAAGGCTTAGGTTTGATCTCCAATGCTGGAAAAAAAAAACATTCAAAAGTTATGTGCATTTCTTAATACCAACAGCTACCAGTTAGGAAAAGAATTTTTTTAAAAAAAAATCCTATTTTACAATGGTAATATAATACATAGAATGCTAAAAACAAAATCTGATCAAATGTCTAATCCTATTACAGAAAAGTAAAACTTCAATAAAAGATATCAACAATAGCTAAGAATAGCTAAATTACTATGGTTATATACTACAGTCTTGGAAAGGGAAGCTCAACATTATAAAAATGTCAGATTTATGGTACTTTTAGTATCTTTATAATCAATATACAGCTAGGGAGCAGTTAAAAGTACTTAGTGCAGCACCCATAGGGCGTTTCACAATGGTCTATACTAATTCTAGGTCATCTGCACTCTTCTGACCCCCTCGGATACCAGGCATGTGCATTCAAGCAAAACATTTATACACATGAAAAATTAGCTTAATGTTTTAAATTAAATAAATATAATTGTGATATAAATCCCAACTCATTTCTCAATGAACTTAGTAGTATTCTAAAGTTTATAGGGAAAAAAACATGAGAAAACATTTAAAATTTAAAAATGAACATATAGGGCTGGAGAGATGACTCAGCAGTTACGAGCACTGACAACTCTTCCAGAGGACCTGAGTTCAATTTCCAGCAACCACATGGTGGCTCACAACCATCTATAATGAGATATTGTGCCCTTTTCTGCAGTGCAGGTAAAATGCAGGCAGAATAGTGTATACATAAGAAATTAATAAATCTTTTTAAGAACATGAACATGTAGAAAAATTAAAAAGAAAAGCAAGAGAGTGGGTTTGAACCTAGCTATAGCAATGATCATATTAGATGTAAATGACCTGAACAGCTTCTGTTACAAGGCAAAAGTGTTGGTTTTGCAATAAAAGCAATAGCCAACTTTATAGAAATCTACAGAACCACACTTTATGAATATAAAGATTTCAATAGATTAGAAGCTAAAGGATGGAGACACTGGGCTAACAGTAACTAGGGAGAATTGTGTGGCACAAACAAACCCTTGAAGCCAGTAAGCTCAGACAATTGTATCCGCCACTCATTTCCTGCCCCTCAAGAGCCAGTGTCTTTATCCTCCTTATTCCCACTATCTTTCCAACCATCTGATGATTGACTAGAAGGGCCAACAGGGTTGTCTGAATTCATCTAAGCCAGAAGCTAAAGTTTCTACTATGTTATTTTTAAAAATCTGTTTGTGTTCTCAAGAATCCTAGACGGTCACCCACACATGAGATGGACCCACGAGGTGATCAAGAAGGCCACATATATGTGAGGACAGTCTCTGGAAGTGAGGATCCCCTGCCAGACACCTACCGTCCTCATGAGGAAATAGAGAGAAGGAGAGGGCTGTGGTGGCTTGTGCCAAGACTGAGCCTAGAATGATGTCGCTTTGTCAGGGAGATGACCTGGAGCTGGAACAAGACTGCAAACCCTGGGATCTGTGCTTGGGAACCGTGCTTGGAGAGGCGAGGAGGAGAGGCGTGGCCTCTCTTTCCACATACATTTTATTTCCAGATCCAGGGTGTATCTGGCTTGTTTTTCCTCAGTAAGTGTTGCTGCAGTAAGGTTCATTCAACCTCAGACGGTGCAGTTTAATCGTAAACAAACCCAGGTGAGCTGCTGTGTGTTCAGATGGGCCCCTTCATCCTGGTTCTAAATCCAGAGAAGTTTGCTTTCGGGAAATGGGCTTAGCTTCTGAGTGTCCTGCCTTCTCTCTGCCCACTCCATCTCTTACCTTAAAAAAGTAAGTAAATAAAGCTATGGGAGTTGGACTTTCTAGGTGCGTTGAGTAAACCTTATGGAAGATGTGTGAAACAAGATATTTCTCCCTTCTGAATATCTCAAGGTAAAGCTCACAAGGAGCCACACATGCCCCAGCACAGGGAAGCATGTGGCTAGATCATGTTGTACAGCAGAGAAGGGGATATGGAGTTCTGAGTCAGACCTGCCACTGAGCAGCTGGGAGGGTGCTGCTGAAGTCATCTCCATTCCCCAAGCCTGTTTTGGGTTTTATAAAAGAAGAGAGAATATTCTGTGCTTCATTTGGGCACTGGAAAAACTACAAAAGAAATAAAGGGGAGTGCTTTGCACTTAGTACACACTGGACATATTCATTCCCACTCTCACCCAGTCCTTCACCTCTCCCCATGCCGCTTGTCTGATCAAGGCAAGCAGCTGCTCTGCAGCATCTGTAACCCAGAGTCACTACGTTGTCGAGGAAGTGTGGACTCTAAACTTGCTTTATGGCGTGCAATCCAAATAGTCGACATTTAAAAATAACTCCCATTGTCTCCAGCAGTCTAGTCATTGAACTCTGGACACCATTTGTCGCTGTGTGTCAACCAAGGTTCAAATTCCAAGTACAGAGACCTGAGTTACCCATTACACATTAACTTCCAGGATGCTGAGGGTTCATCACCGTGGTCAACTTGACGGGACTTAGAACCACACCTCCAGAAAGAGCTAACTGAACAAGAAGATCTGCCTGAATGTGAGAAGCACCATTCTATGGGCTTGGGCTTCTGGACTGAATAGAAGGGACTTCAAGTTGGACACGGAATTCATCACCCTCTGCTTCCAGGCTACAGATAAAATGTGTGACCAGCTGTCCCATGCTCCTGCCACCATGTCCTCCTGGCTGTGATAGAGTGCATTCTCAAACTGTGAGCCAAATAAACCTTTGCACCCTTAAGTTGACTTTAACGGGCATTTAATTTTAACAATGAGAAGTGACTAATGTAAAATTTATATCCATGTTTTAATCTATTTTTGTTTTGAAGTATCATAAAGAAAAGGTGTTTGTGAGGGAGAGAAAGAGAACCAAAGATGAACACAGGACCAAAGAGATGGGTTAGTATAGTCACACCTGCCATCCCAGGGAAATCTAGGGGCAACTTCACCAGGTTGGGTCAGGCCTTTGCCTTTGCTTCTCCGGATGACCTCCAGGTAGCCTGGTCACCCTAACCCTAACCCTAACCCTTGGAGAGGCCATACTTCACAGTGGGAGAGGTAAGGTCTCAGAGCATCTCTGGGAGCACCCACAATCTCCATTAGTCACCTTGAAATCTCAGGGAGCCATCTTTTCTCACATGAGACCTCTAGATGTTCAGAAATGATCCTATTTCTTAAACAACAAGAAATGGTTCTATAAACCCAACGACCACCATCCCCTACCAACTGCCTTTCAAAGCCCCTCTGAAATTCAGTTTTGTGTTTCATGAGTCCAGCTCCTTACATAAGCTCATCTTGACATCATCAACCAACCATGCCCAGGGATGTTCAACATTCACTTCTCTGCATGGTGTGGGGGGGGACACCTTGGACTCCCTGAGGACCTGATCAGACTGTGGCCTTGTGGCTTTGACATCTCTGGGTTCCAGCTCCAGCCCATAATGCTGGTCACCTAGAGACTCTGTTTTATACTTATAAAACTGACCCCAGAGGGCATCTGTGAGGCCTAATTGAAACACTTGTATCAGTAAGACTTGTAATTGATAAAATAAGGTATGGCTATATTTTAGATAGTCTAATTCTACTTATAATCAATTGCTTAGAATCTTTATTTCAAATTGTTTTCACTAAAATTGCAAGATTCAGTATTTCTGTTGGTACCAAAACTTATTTTGTAACTAGGTGAAAAATAAATAGACATTTAATGAACCTACAAATCACCTACGGTTCTTTTTCCTTACATCGAGGGAGCAACTTTCCCCTTTTGATATTTCTATCTCTTTTTCTTGGATGCTGGCCAGAAGGCTTTGGTGTGCTTTCGCTGGCACCTTGGGTTCTCATAGTTTCTCCAAAGCCCCCTCCTTGCCCTGTAGTAGGGCTCCTCCAGCAGGTGACGGGCCCTCCCTCCCTCCTTCCGTGCTGAAAACTCCAGCAGCCCTGTGGTCTTTCCTTTCCTCCACTCTCTTCCTTCATCAATGATCTATTGGAAAGATCTGGATTTGAGGTATTAGTCAGGCCTCACTCTGATTTACCAGCTAGCCTGTTGCAAAGGAAAAATTAGGCTTTTTCGGAGTGATTCCACAAAGCAGGTAGGCATAGCAAAGCTTTGTGATGGCGGCACTAATAAGCAACTCCAGAAGGGGTGTTTCTGGAAGGGAAATGTTCTATCTCCTTAAAGGGACAATTATTTCTCCTATCTCCTCAGAAAGGTTTTATTTGAACCTTATAAGGGGTAGTCTCATGGCTAAATGGTTGGCAGGCCCAGATGGCTTGTCTCCTAAGGGAAGTGCAATGGTATGAAACATTCTAATCTTTTGGGACAGATCAGACTGTCATGTTGCCACCCAAGGTCAAAGTTATTTTAATCAGGCCTTAAGAAAATGGCAAAGGTGATGTTTGCCTTTCTAGTGTTACCAGCAGAGTGGGAGGTGGGGGCTGAAGCTTCCATGGCTTCCAAGAACCTGGAGAAGGAGCATCTGGGTAATGCTGATTAACCCTCTGTGGGGAAACCCACAGTAAGCTGTGACACCAACTTCCCACCATCCCTCCGCTATGTACAAGACTGTGGCCAGGGGACTCTCTTCATGAGGCATCACCTGTCACCTGGAAACAGGCTGACACTCAAGAGTTTGTCTCCAGCTCTCTAGCAGGTTGAGGACACCGGTGTATCTATAATAGGTGGCCTTTTAGGTCCCTTCACGGCATAGGGTCTGTCTAGTCTGTGCCTTCCTGGGCACACTTCCTTGCCTTGGGTACTCTGAGATGAAGAAATGTATACTGTCTCTCTGAGAGCTCCAGGTGGAAAGAACACTCTCTTGCTGTGTTTTAGGAAATTGCTTTTCGATCAAAAGAGAGTAGTGAGGGCACTTCCCTGATACAGTTCAGTGCTGGTCAGAGCAGAGCCAAGACAACTAGGAGTCAGCACCTGCCTCCCAGCACTCCTGAAGGGACCCAGAGTCCCCTTGGGAACTTCAAACGAATTAATTACACCCATGTCCCTTCAAAATCAAAATCAACCACAAGCTCTTTCTCATCTATGGCTCCATTTGTGACTAGAAATATAATAATTGAGCAAAGCAAAGAAAACTTTGATCTTCTGTTTCCTATTTTTATTGGTGATATGCAGAGATCCAGATACACAGGTGATAGGTGAGCTTTGATGCACTTCTCTAGATAAAGCATTTTTATTGAAAGAACAGACCATGAATTCTACGTAGTAGTGGGAAAGACCACCTGAGAATGTGACCCACAGCAATGTCCCAGATTATTAAACCCCTAAAGTTGCTTTAGAATATTCTCTATGCATAGTACACATATGACCCATTTGCTATCTGCATTCCTTGAGGCCTAAAGAATCCTAGACTTTCCTAAGACATCGTTTACTAACACAGCACATTTTGTCTAATCTGAAGAGAACACAATGTCAACAACTCATTCTTAGGCATTTCTTTCCCATGGTTCAATGTAATCCAATCCCAGATGGGCGAAGATCTCTTCTTCACTCTCTGCTTCAAGAAACACCCTCTGGAAGCATAAGGAGAAACACATACACTCAGGAGTTTTCCTTCAACATCTCAGTGCAGACACATTGAATGACATGTGACAGCTCACACATCCCACCCTGCTCTGAATATAAAAGTTTAGAGGAAGCCAGGGTGTGGTGACTCCCACCTGGAATCCCAGCACCTGGGATGTGGAGACAGGAGCCTGTGCTATAGATTGAGACATAAACCCAAACAAACAAGTGTTGTAGTAAGTTTTTTTTGGCCTGTTTGGGTCTGGAGATTTGTGACCTGGCACACGTGTGGTGCTGGCGGTATGGAGCTTGGTCTGTGCGCTCGTAGCTTTTGCCCCCCAAAAGAAATGAATCACACATTTATATATTTTAACACTGTTTGGCCCATATCTTAAGCTTAAAGGGTTTTCTTCACCCTTTTTTCTTTTTTTTCCTCTCTCTCTCTCTCTGAAGCTTATGTGTATTTTACATACATTGTACCCCGTTTAGAGGTTTTGAGAGTCTAAATCTGTTTTATTGAGAATCCTTACTCATTTTTTAACTTAAAGAGCTTTAAAATGTCTGTATTATTTTAATTGTTGACTTTGGTTTTTTTGGCAGTTTTTTAATATGGCGGAGGAGCCCACTGTCGGTCTGTCACTGTTGCAAAGAGCGGGCTCAGGAAATGTTGTTATGAGAAAATTTTTTTAAACTGTTTTTTTTTGTTTAGTATAAACAGAAACTTTAAATTAATTACATTTGTGTCAATCTTGTCGTAAAACGTATGAGTTTAAGCTGTGTGTCGCGGGCGCGCCATTTTTAAATTTTTGTCTGAACATTACGCTGTCTCTGTACCATAAATCAATTTAAATATGTAATTTAAAAAACTGTTTTAAACTTTTTCAGGCTTTATGTGGGTGTTTGTGTCTAACGTTGGGAAGCCATCTGTTGTAGTAAGTTTTTCCCGGCCTGTTTGGGGCTGGAGGATTATGACCTGGCGCACGTGTGGCGCCAGTTTGGAACCTGTTTTGCGCGCCCTCGGCTTTTGTCTCTCAAAAGAAATGAATTATATGCTTATATATTTTAACACTGTTTGGCCCATATCTTAAGCACCTTATTAGTTAGCTCTTTCTTCTTAAATCAACTCATTTTTATGAATTTATTTACCACGTGGCTTGCAGCCCGTGGCTCACCTGAATTCCTACATGCTTCTTCTTCGGGGGACAGATGGCGACTAGTAAACTCCACCCCTTCTTCCTACCTGGCTGCCTCTGATTCTCCACCCACTTCTGTGGTGCTCTACACAGGCCAAAACAGTTCTTTATTCACAGTACACAGAGAACATTCCTACCACATCTCCTCTTTTCTGTCTAATTAAAAAGGAAGGTTTCAATTTCCATATAGCAAAATTATAAACAACAGAACAGCTCTCAAGCAAGAATTACAGTCACAATATCCAGTCTATTTGTATTCACAAAATTAAAGAGAATATTCCATTAAACAAGCCAAAGGCCTGTGTTACTGGGTCCTGTAGCTTTGACACTTTCTCTTCCAGGAAAATGGCGAGTGTAGATTAAGGTAAATTTATGATATTCTTCCCCAGTCAGCAAATGACACATGGATAGTTTTCCTATGAGTCTGTAATCCTTCATGTGTGTGTGTGTGTGTGTGTGTGTGTGTGTGTGTGTTTATGTATGTGGACACATGTGTGGGGATGTATTGCATTCTTGTATTACAAGTGGAGGGAACTTACAATTCACAAGACCATCTAGCTCCAGGAATCTGCTTGTCTTGGCCTTGCCCATGGCTAGAGTTACAGATATGTCCAGCATTCCTGGCTTTTACGTGGTGCTAAGAATCTGAACTCAGGTCCTCACGCTTGCCCAGCAAACCTTTACCAATGGAACCATCTCTCCAGTTCTACTGGTTTCTTACTTTAACATTTTTTATGTATATGGGTGCTTTGCCCACAAATATGTCTATATACACATTCATGCCTGGTGCCTGAGGAGGCCAGAAAAGGGCATTGAAGCCACCATGTGGGTGCTTGGAACCAAACCCATATCCTCTGTAACAGCAGCAAATGCTTTGAACCACTGAGCCATAGTCCCAGCCTCAACTCCTGTTCTTCACCATAACTGTCCTTTGGAAGCACTTGATGGAGTTTTTATTTTCTTCTTTCCCCAATAAAATACACTGAAGCTTGAGTTACACTCCAATCCAATAAAATCTAAAGCTCCAGAGAGGCCTTGTTAACAATCTATTTAAAGTTCTAGGCTATTCTAATGTGTAGTTGAAGGCCAGACTGCTAGCAATGGCAGGCTACTGTATGTGCTGTGTTCTCTACAGACTTCCACACTTGTTCTCGCTCTCCAGCTTCCATCCCTGATCTCTTTAAACACTTCTACCCTTGAATCCTTCTAATACATGACACAGTCCTGGGCCCAGAGTAGACACCTGTTGAATTATTACATAGTCACTTGCAAGGCTTCCTGAACTGATCTCTATGACTCTGCCTCCACCTACATGCTCAGTTTCTGAGGCTCTCCTGCCAGCCCCTATTGTCTCTCCACTGTGAGAAGTATTTTGAATTTCTATGAGGAAATTCCCTCAACCCTCCATCCATGAAGATGTGGGCCCTCTCCCATCTCTAGGAAGAAGCACATAATCCAAGCCTGACCAATCAGAACTGTGGTAATGGATTAATAGGTAAGCATGTAACCCAAGGCTGGTCAATGAGCAGTTAGTATCCATGCAAAAACTATTAGAAAAAGATCTTTCCTGTTAGAGTAACTAGATGATTGGGATTCATGGGAAAAACTTGCCTGACAGAGAAAACAATTCTGGGAAACCCACCTGAGCAGCTAGATACAGTGGTACCTGAAGCCAGTGTTACCCTGAGATGGCAGTATTTACCCTGGCTCCCTTTCTTTTTACTTAAGATATTTTTGTTGTCAGTTTCTCTTAAACTTTAATAAACCCTGAGGGGGCAAGGAGATGAGATTTATTTTTTCTTTGAGACAGAGTTTCTTTATGTAATCCTTGACTGTCCTGGAACTCTCTTGGTAGAGCAGGCTGGACTTGAACTCAGAGATCCACTTGCCTCTGTCTCCCAAGTATTGGGATTAAATGCATGCACTTCCACCCCCTGGCCAGAGATCAGATTTTTACCTCTAGTGATCCAATGCCTTCTTCCCCATCCAAGCCTATTTGGTGCCCTTGACCACTATAAGAACAGTAGACCTTTTGGCTCATGGATTTGACAGTAGAATTGTTAATTCTTCATTAGCCATATGGTAACTTGTCACTGTTCTGTGGAATAATTTGAATAAGGTGCCACCTCCAAGCTAGTCTCCCATAATTATTGACTGAGGCTTTTGATTGCTTCCTATCCATCTTTGGGTACCTGTGTAACTTTGCTGTGGGAGATGCTCGTTAACGACCCACTCAGAACATGACTGCATTGGATTAGTATTCCTATGACACTTATGATTTGTGGTGAGCCTTGGTTTTCATTAGAGTAAATGACTGTAAACAGCAGAAATATAGCCAACTCAATTCTGGCTCAACCTCTGTGCTGGTCCTGAAGCCCCATCAGCTCACCATCTGAGCCAGAAGCTCCAGAGTTGCATCCTGGCCAGGTGGGGACTAGCGTCTGAGTAAGTCTTTTTAGCTCCTTTTAACTTTTGCTATATTTGTAGCAAAGAAAAGAAAACCTGGACACAAAAGTCAAATTGTGTTGGGGTGGGGATGTGGTAAGAGAGTCCAGCAGGTAAAAGTGCTGTCTGTCCAGCACGAGGACATGAGTTCATGTCTAGAACCTACATAGTAGGACTGAACTGGCTCCCATGACTTCCACATGCAACCATGGCATATGTGCACCCATTTCTATAAAATAAATAAAAAATATATAAAATAAATAAAAATAAATGCAATAAAAATTGTTTTAAAATCTATTCAAGGAGAGGGCTTTGGGGTCAGGGTCCATAAGCCATCTCAGAGGGAAATACTACCTTGGTCTTGTCATACAGCGCATGGTTGTCCAGCATCATCTTCCGCTCATGGGTGGCATAACGCCGTAGGTCTCTCTCAAACTGCTGCAAAGAGGGTTAAAATAAATTACTGTTAATATTCGGTGTTCAGAGCCATCCTAGACCCTCAGGTGTTTGAAACGACCAACTTCTAGCATTTATTCTTATGTGATTTTCTTCCCCAGAGCAAAGATCCTGAGTTCCTGAGCTCTGGGGTCCCTGTACTAGAACAGAAACTCTGTGTGAACCGGAAGCTTGTCAGATGGCATCCAACAGGCAGCAGATGGCATGTGAATATCTGTTGAATGGATAAGTGTGAGCATTATTTCTAGAAAAATACCTGGTGCGGAGTAAATGCTGCCTAAATCATTTTAAGTTTTAAATATCATCATTATAAAAGAGGGTGAGGAATGGGGAGATCTTGGCCCAGATTTGGGGTCGATCTATGTGTCCTTTGGCATTGTACCTAGCCTTTCTGAGCCTTGCTTTGTCCCAGGATGGAGGGAGGGTACATTAAGGCTTCTCCCTGTTTGATGTCCACCTATATAGAGATTCTGTGAAGAGTCACCTGCCCGGAGTGACATCTCTCATAATCAGCAGTACACTCTGAGGCTTTAGGGAGCAAATCCGAAGACTAGGACTGGTGACAGGCAAACCTTAGAAACAAGGACAGTGGATCACACACACTGCTGCTGGTTTCCTGAGTGAAACCCGGGTCTAGAAAGTACTGTGGGATTAGGTGTGGTGATATATTGTATATTTAATAAAAATTGTCTGGACTATCAGAGGACAGAATTACTCACAGCCAAGCCATGAAAGTCAGTAAGTGGTGACCCAAGTCTTTAATCCCTTCACTAGAGAGAATACCTGGGACAGGCATGCCCTCTAGTGGTGAAAAATAATTTCCTCGTCGCTGGAAAGTTTCAGGGACTGGATGAGACTGCTACCCAGGAGTCCTTTATAGCAGGTTGCCAATGCAACCAGCCTTATGGAATAATTGCAGATAGCCTGGCACAGATCAGGGAAGTTCCGGGTCCTACTTAGCTCACCGCCCCGCTACTCCCACCCCAGCTCTTAGCTGGGCAGCAGCTGCCCACAGCTCACTGGTTTGCCAGCATCTGGAAAAGCTGCAGGTGTGATGGAGGTTGGCTAACTCGGGTCAGTGATAGGCTGCTCCCAGCTTCCAGCCCTGTGTGGTTTGGGAGAGAGAAATGTATTCCTGACCTCCTTGGCCAAGGCCTTCAGAGCATTTCTGTGCTTGTAAAGAGACGCAGTCCGATCAACACAAACTTGCAGAGTGCCAGCTCCTCGGGGAGCTGAGGATCCAGCAGGGGACACAGACAACTCACAATAACAGAAGGAGTATGCAAACTCTGGGCTGGCAGGAAGCCCATGCTGTAGACTGACTGAGCAGGACTGCCATGGTGGGCATCAGTGAACAAGTGCTTGAAGAAAGTGATAAAAATCAAAATGCCTCAAGAGAGATGTGCTGGATAATTTTGTATCAACTTGACATCTGAAAGGAGGAAACTTCCGTTGAGAAAATACCTCCGTAAGATCCAGCTATACGGCATTTTCTTAATTAGTGATTGGTGGGGAAGGGCCCAGCCCTGTGGTGATATACTTAATACAATTAATCTGGAATATCAGAGTTAACCACAGAACCAAGCCAGGTCAGGGAGGGGTGACCCACACTTTAATCCCAGCTTTAGGAATGTGGAAAGAGGAAGATAAGAGAGCTGGGCAGAGCAAGAGAAGAGGGTTTTCAGCTTTCCCAGAGACTTGCTTTTCCTTTCTGCTGAGGACTCAGAGGGATTTGGTTGGAGGATTCCTGGGGACAGGCCTGAGGAGTTGGCTGGGTAGCTGTGGTTTGTTTCTGATATTCCAGCTTTTCCCCAGTATCTGGTTCCATTTTTTTTTTTCATTATATGCTAACTAGAGTTTGTGCAGCATAGCCCATTGTGGGTGGTGCCACCCTAGGCTGGTGGTCCTGGGTTCTATAAGAAGGCAGGCTGAGTAAGCTATGGGAAGCAAGCCAGTGAGCAGCATCCCTCCATGGCTTCAACATCAGCTCCTGCTTCCTGTCCCGACTTCTTTTGATGATGAGCTGTGATATGGACATGTAAGTTGAAAAAACCCTTTTCTTCCCTAAGTCTCTTTGGTTCACCATGTTTTATCACAGGAATAGCAACCCTAACTAAGCATTCAGTTCTTTCCTGAGCCCCAGAGTTTTGCTGTGGGTGAGGGTGGGGGTCACTGCTACACAGGTGTCATGCTGGGAACTGAATCTACCAGGGAAACCATTTATTATTTTTTTGAAGCTGTAAAAAGTACTAGATGGATCCGTTTACCCCTAGATATTGTGGACTCAGACAACATGCAGCTGATTCACATCAGCTGTCACTCATTGCCAGTGCCCATTCCTGCTTCTCTCCCTCCAGTTTAACCAAGCCACACCCAACCCTCTTCCTTCATAGAAAAGCCCCAGAGCCTGAGATGGACTTGGGACTGTGGGAGCAGTAGACAGCAAGGAAGAGCAGGTGTGGCAGAGTCTACAGGTCCTCCTGGTCTCCTCATGACCTCGGATGCTACCCTGAGTTAAAAGGGACAACTAACGAGTGCCATATGTCCTAACAGGATCTGTGGCTTCAGACTAGGGCCAAATACGATACTTAGGAATGCCTTGTTATGGTGCAGGCAGTATCACGCTGGCGTTTACAGAACCCCAAGCCTGGGCCTGGCTCAGTGCCATCTGCTTTATTCTGTGAGTTCCCTGCTGTGCTATGTGACTGTGGATACTTGACAAGAGCCTAGCATTACCTCTAAAAGAGGAGCTGGGGTGCCCAGATGGACTCCAGCTTTAAGATAAAGTTGTATCCATGAGTCCTCAGCAGATCCGGTGAGGTTAGCCCTAAGGAATGCCCAGTGTTATTTACCTGAAAGCTGCAAAGCCAGGGATAGAGCAGAATCTCCAAGCTTCTTTTTAAAAACCTCACCAGTTTCTTATAGCAGCAGTGGGAGACAGAGGGCATGCTCATGGTCTTGACAAAGAAATGTAGATAGATGGCAAATAGAAGCTGCAGTACCATAGCGCAGCTGCATCATTGTTTACAAGAGACTTGGGGCTTTGGCCTGGGCTGCTGCAAGCTGTGCATTGCTAACCCTGGAGAGTGCTGTTCACATCAGTCTTGTAGAATTTAGGAAACTGGTCCACGATCACACAGATGGGAAGAGACAGAGCTAAGGCCTTCAGCAGGCCTAGGGCCTGAATCCATCTGGGTTGGTTACTCACACTATGCTGCTTCCTGGGTTCACCTAAAACACCTAGTTACCTAGGGGCTTTTCAAGCATAGGCTTACCTAGAGTTTCTGATGTAGTGATTGATATACAGTGAGGTGAAGAATTTCTAAATCTAATCTGTCCCCAGGTAAGGCCACTGTTGCTGGCTTGGTAATTCACACAGTTTAGAGGCTGAGAGAACGGTCCCCTCACTCTCTCAGCATTCTGTTCTGATGTCATCAACTCCCCTGGGCCAGGAAAGGCCTTACCCTGGAGCCGGTCCATCCAAGCAATGCGAAGGCCCGGCGGTCATAGGGGCACATAACCAGATCTACACGGATGGCCTTCCAGCCCTTGCCTTCCTGCTGGCTGCTCTTGTCAGTGTCTACTCTCTGGTGCTGTAGCTTCAAAATCAGGAAGCATTTCTGGAAGTGATCGAGAGCATCCACCTTCCTGCTCGGCAGCTTGGACTTCTCAAATGTCGACTCTATGAGGTCACAGTACAAAAGCAACCCCTGAAAAGAGAGGGAGAGGGTTCAGAAAGGGCCCTTGGGGGGCCCTTGGGGGAGCCCCTTACTATCTTACAATGGCTCCTTAAGGAAGCATTTTCAGAGCTGAGCAGAAACAGGAGGACTTTCATCCCTGCTCTCTCAGGAGAGAAAGTAGTGAGTGGTTCTCAGGCTCTCTCCACAGAAAAGGAATTTCTTCATGAGGGAGGCTGAGCCCAAACTCCATGATAAAACTCTCATCTGCTTCTGAGGGACAACCTTGCTCCTTTGGAAGCAAAACACAGTGAACAGAAAGACACACCATTCATTCCCTGTGTGTTACACTGGACTGTGTCAAAGGGTTGTGGCTGGAAGTCCAGGTCCAGAGTAGGGTGATCTGCTGCTTCTGTTGCTTTGTGTCATTTCTGAAGTGCTGGGAATTGAACCCTGGTCCTTGAACTTGCGAGCTAGGCCTTCACCACAGAGTATACCCCAGACCCAGAAATGATGCTTTTCCTGAGAGAACTAAGTATCTGCCCATCTTGGAGGCAGTAGGAGAAGGCCCTGTCTCATCTCAAGTTTCTGTTTAGAAAATTAATAAATGATTCAAAGAAATAACATGCAAGTACCAGTCCCAGGGAGTTCCTGTGTTCCTCACAGTGGTGGCTCTTCGCTGGTAATGGATGAGAGCATTCTTGGGTGAATCAATCTTGAACTTGTCAAAGCTCTGACTATGATGTTTCTTCTGGTGCTGGGTGCTCTCGACAGCAGACCCTGGGACCACCTAGATGTGGCTCTACTGCCCCAGTCAGCTATCTACTGGGTGTCCCTGCTGTTCGAAGCGTCCCTTCCTGTCCCTATTTCTCTTCATGTGATTTCTCTCTTCTGAAACTGTTTTGAGGTGGGGCTCAGGCTTCACCATTGATGCTCATGGTTGTCTTCCTAGTAGAAACAGAGTGACTGTCCTGGCTAGGAAGGAGGCATTTTCCTCCTGCTCCTTCCCTCTAGTCCCAGGACATGGAGGATGGAAAGGTTGGAGGTTAGGGAAGTTCAGCTTTGCTTCATACAAGGAGGAGGCTCCACCTCCTCCAACGTAGTGGACCAGTTAACCACAGGCTACACCAAGGCAACAGTGTACTAGCAGAAAGGGTTGTTAGGGGCTGAGTGAGGAGTCCTCCAGCCAGCATCCCTCACTGCCTTTTGCTTTCTGTCCCTTCCATTTCCTCCTTGGAGGAACCAGGGTCTGCTATTCAAACTCGAGACAGTTTTCCAAAGTACAGGTAGTCATACTTCAGTCAATGGTCTCTCTATCATCCCTCACA